>JBBPCS010002932.1:0-38411 GCA_037974645.1 Hollardia meadi
CACTATTTAAGCTGCTTTGACCTGCCTACTCTTCCTGCTTCCTCTGCAAGCCGCTTTGCAACCCACCTCCACCCCAGGTCCTCCTTTTTATGCTGTTACTGACTTAATCAATGTCATTTCTCTTGTCATTGATGCCTGCTCTGTTGCTGCTTAGCTCCCTGCCCTTCCATGTAGGCACGTGGAAGGGCAGGGAGCTCCCAGAACAGAGCCATACCACCAAATATAACTCCTGACAGAAATGCATTTTAATTGTTTAAAAAGTGTCTTGGAGTTTTCTTGTGACTTTTATTGTTTTATGATGTGTTGAGTGGCATGTTACTGATTCATGGCTTGTTTTCAGTGGTGCCAGAGGTTTCATAGATTTCATCTTCTCTTTTATACTATAAGATCCAAATAGCTTTATCGATTATCAATTTAAATAGTTGAAGAGCATAATAAAATGTTGGATGACTGGTATCTTTCTTCATGTCAAGAACAGAAATCAGAAACTGCTTTAATTTTGTTAAATTGTCATTTAACAATGCTATTTGCTCTCTTGCTTAGAGATGAGAAGACCGATACCACTGTCATGTCTGTCTAGAAAATATGAAGCTATTGCTTAGCTTAGCAAAAAGACTGGAAATGGGGAAATAGCTATCTTGGCTCTATATCCAAAGGCAAAATAATCAACCTACCTGTACCTTTTTTTTTCTAACCCACTACCCTAGCAAATAAGCATGTTCCCCAAAATGTACTGTAACTGTGCAGCTGTGAAGCCCCTTCAATGCTGCAGATGATTTGAAATGCAGCGAACACACTCTCAGACAATGCCTGAATCAACTTGAAGTTCTTGCTGCTTGTCTGAAACAGCGCAAGGTCATGTGATTCAGTATATTTCTGAACTTGCTCAGAAATCCAAGAGGTCTCCTCACAAGAGGATCTTGACTGTCTTACTGTTTGACCTAAAATTAAAGGCTTGCAGCACTTTTGCTTTCATATCCTCAGACTGTGGAAAAGTCTTCACATAGAGATGGTTCAGCAGGATCCAGGCCTTTTTAGAAAATCATGAGTTTTAGTTTTAACCAACTCCATGCTAGATACAAATAGTATATAATGTAATTTGCTCTATATAACTGTCACAGCAGCAGTTAGTGTACCAGAAGTTTATGTACTTTACCATTTTGCAGAAACAGGAAACTATACAGGATGGATGCACCAATGGAGGTAAAAAACAATGCCAATTAAACCAAATATTGTTATTATGTTTTTCAACACTGTCTCGCTACCATTGGTTATTTTTCAAGAGTGACCACACTAAAACCACTGACAATTCATTCTTTAACTGGCAAAACTCAAGGTCCACTTCCTGACTTGATTCAGAGCATTTGACATGTGGTCTTTTAAAAAAAAATCATATATCATATAAAGTTTCAAGCAAAAAAATGACACTAATTGGAGATAAAAGTCCAAGAAAGCTTGGACTTTTATCTCCAAGGTCGCTGTGACCTTATGTCCGCCCTATTTTTGTGAACATGATAGCTGCTTAGAACCAGTTTGTAATATGTTGTGTTCAATGTCAAACCTTTTTTGGATGTTTTACAGCTTGTTGACACAGAAGGGATTTCAGCTCCGTCTTTCAGTTCTCCGTCTCACATGTGTCTCATGGAACACTTTTATTATAATCAATACAAATGTCTAAAGCTTGCGTTTCATGCTACATGCACGTAAAATGTGTAATGCTTCAAGTCTATATGTTTTATTGCAGGCATAACAACGATGACTATATATTTGGTTCTGAGCGCTGCTAAAATGAGGGGGACATAGTGAAACTGCTGCCGCTGCTCTGTCAATGCAGTCTGTGCACTGAGTTCGGCTGTGTCACTCCAAATTTTCTGTAAAGTGCACTTTATTTGCTTTCAGCAATCTTAACTGAGTGTCTGAATTTGTAGTATGAAATTATTCCACCTTATAGCTCCCTAAGAATTCTGTGGACTGAAAAAAGTAGTATACCTTTGGGTAAAAATTAAACAATATGATGTGTCACATTTTTTAGACTGCACCGATTTTTGACATTTCTGAATTTATCAATGCACTGTTCACTGTAGAGTAAACTACATGTTTATTATATATTTATTATATAGGCAGAGACTTTCAGATGTAACTTTAGTGATGATTCTCTCCAACTGCTTGTCTGCTGTATAATTGATGGTATAGTGTTGTATGGATTGTCTCTATAGGATATTGTTTGATACCTGTCACGTGAAAGCTCAGACATGGAGTCCTGCAGCAGATTAGAGGGCTTTTCTCAGATCAGCTTCTCTCCTTTTATTTTGCAAACATCCATCAATCTGTTCCATGGAATCTAGATTAGGTTTAATCTCTGCATAGTCTGTCAGACCACTGCTCTTTTTCTGTGGGTGGGGGGAAATTAAAAGTCTGTGTTACTCAGCATTGGGCACGGCACAATGTTATTTTTAGACCAGAGCATTGCTCACGTATCTCTGCCATATCGAATGATGCGTGCAGCCTGGAGAACACATTCGAATATGTTGACCTCCTCCAGCCACGAGGAAGTAATTGATGCTAAAATATGATGGCACACGCTGGCCTCGAGCACAGTCAAAACAGTTTTTCTGCTGCATTCATTGATATATTAAAGTGTATCTGGATAAACAAATTAAATATATTGTGGAATTCTCCAATGTGCTGTCAAAGCTTCCATTCACCTTATTTATGACTGTAAATCAGCTACTCATTATTTATTTTCAAGGGTCCAATCTGCAACCTTGATTAATCTGCATTGGGTATTACAACAACATTAACTGAACCAATCTCCTCCCCCATGCTCTTGCTGGAAAAGCAATTATAATTACAACTATGGCTGTTTTTTGCTTTATAATTTGTAGCCACCAGTCGCCCACGGTGGACTTGTTTGTGTGAAATGAAATGTGAGTTTGGAAAGCCAGAAATTCAAGCATCTGGCTAACTGTTTAGTTATTTGTACTGATCAAAAATCCAATGAATTCCCTGCCAGTATGGTAAATGTTTGTCATCAAGCGGTAGAAATCTTTTTCTTTTTTTTTGGCTCTTTTGAACATTTACACACAAAATGAGGCATTGAGTGATGATGATTATGAAGCATGCTGCTTTCACTAATTTTCAGGAGACAACGATAACTGAGATCAAGCAGAAGATCATGAAGATTCCAGACGCTAATGGTATCGTCATAGATGGGTTCCCTCGAGACGTCGGACAGGCCTTGTCCTTTGAAGACCAGGTGAGTTTCTCTCAAGATTTAAATTTAGAAAGGCGTTTTCATTCTTTATCCAGATGATGGAGTCCATACTTACTCTTATCGTATGTTTTCACACGCAAAACGTAATGTCATATTAGTGAGCCAGTGCAACATTGGAGAATATAAAGAGTCTTTATGTTGGTCGCTGGCATGTGTAAATATTTCAGTGTTTTGATATTTTCTTCAGTTCAAATTTAAAGTAGACACTTTGTCTTGTCTGTAGACCAAGAGATCCCTTTCTTACTCGCTTATAGTTGTGTAACAACAGCCATCATCAAAGAAAGAGTTCACCCAAAAATGAAAGTCATAATCTGCCTCCCCTGCTGATGGAAAGTCGGGTTTCTTAGTCCACCCTATGGTGCATGTACATGCAATCGAGCTTGTGCACTCACTTCAGACTTTTAGCTTAGTGGCTACAGTAGAGATTAGTAAGATTTCAGCTTAAAAGGGATGTAAATAACATCTTTTTCAAATCAATTTGGGATCTCTGGGCTTCCATAGACTTGGTTATGATTTTTTTTTAAATTGTTTTTCTAATTGTTAAAACAAGTCCCCAGCTTCTTCAGTTATTTCAACGCATTCTGCAACGCTGTTTTGCTGTGAAGCTCCAGAAATGGAGGACTAAGAAACCAACTTTCCATTGGGTTGTTTGTGTAAACTGGGTCCTTTAATGTGCCATTTAGACATAAAATACATTGTTAAAAATATTTTGGAACAGCCGGCATTCATATTTAGTGTGGACTTTGTGGAAGAATGTGAGTGCTCACTCGAATCAAACGCCAGGACCAAGAGTTTTGTGCTGGATTCGAGACTTTTCAGGACCTGATCCGAGTCAAATAAGTGTCACATTTCACCAAATGTGCCAAACTCTCAAAACAAACAGCTCAGACACAGAAAACCTCTCCAGTTTCTTCCATAGCCTCTCCAAAGCAGAGGCTATTTTAGAATCTAATACTATTCATCTCCCTGTTCACTGTACTACAGATATTTCAGCCCGTCACCAGCTGGAACATGTGGAGTTTTTCTTTTGGCATCTGGGCAAGTTTCAGAGTCATTGTGGTTATTGGGTGACGAGACACAGTAAAAAATCTAATCTGTCTGTCTAACACACACAAAGAGCTATTCAAGCCGCATCTGCTACAAGCCTAATATGTAAATGAGTTGGTCGCACACCACACAGTGGAGCTGCTATCCCTCAGGCTTTATCTCCAATAACGTGAGATCTAAGGATGGAAGCTTTTTTGGCTGGTGGATTGAGTCCCAGCGTCAGAGTTTGATATCAGATGCCCTGTTGTCAGGGCATTTAGACTGTTTTGAAAGTTGCAAATATTTAATCAGTTTTATTTATCTGAAATGCTTTTCCCCCAACCGAGCAATCTCCCAATTGTCACATATTAAAAAAAATATTTTAATATTTTTGCATCTATTTTGCATCAGTGCCTGTCAAACTGAAATTTGACTTCTTCACGTTTTGTGTAGGGAAATTTAAACTATGATGACAGTTATTGTGCATACTTTATTATATTTCAAATGAGGAAAAACGTGTCCTGCTTGTGGAAACAAGTGAGTGAATCTTCACGCCTCTGAATAGGGCAGTAACGTTAGTGTATCTTTTAGAACTGGATATGGTGATAGATTCCCCATAGAATACCATTATAAAAGAGACGTCTGTAAAACTGATGACAGGACACCTCGAACTGCAAACAAGGTCAATTATGACTTTTTTTATTGTGAATTTTGAATCTGTGGAGGTTTTATATTTGTAAAACTTTCCTCGAGCCGAGAAAAGCGATTTAAAATCTCTGACGTTATCACAATGTGAAGTCTATGGGCCGAGTGGGAACTCGTGGTGGGGCCAGCGGGAGAAACACTAGGCCTACTGCGCATATTCAGTGGGCTACATAACCAGGAAGTAAACCAGGAAGCTAGAAAACTTTTTTGCCATTTGTGCCAGCCGAGCAATTCTCATTGGATTGAATAGGCGCCATCTTTGCGTGCGGTATCTAGTGACTCTTTGAAGTTTATACATCTATGGGCAGTTATAGTGACTGACATTTGAGAGCCACATTTGTTATAAGGTGCACTGTCAACTTTCTTGGTGCAGTACTGTTGAACACCCTAGCCTACGAACATTGATACGCAATGTTTTTGTCCTTTTTCAACAAGTCCAAGTTATATACCACTGGAAATTTAAGCTGTCTGTCCCTTTGCTACTTTGAACATTTGTGAGGACTCATCGTGCTGTTCAGTTTGTATCCTACTCGGAAAGTGGAGGCTAGTTAGCCTAGCCTAGTTACGTTAGCAATAACACCTGCTCAGTCATCGGCAGCTCCTGCACAGCTCAGTGTGGTGCTTGCCCCCCATTACAGAAATGAGGTGGTCTTGTGTGGCAGCAATTTCTGTTAAATGAAGAACTCACAAACAAGAGAAGGTCTTTCTGTGTTTTATTCCACTTGCAAGTGAGGCACAAAACCAACAATGAGAATGTTGAAGGTCGGGAGCTTTGTGTTCTAATTTATACCATGTGTGTCCAAGAAACATGCATGTGTCTCCTCACACTTGACAAGTCCTGATCTCTATGTGAGAAAATCCAAGTTTTAGGTCTCTTAACACAATCATGTCAGAGCTTGGATGCAAAACAAGTCTTTAAATTCAAAGGTGAAATAAAGTTAACCCACCAAGACCACCAACTAAAAAGTAACAAACAGAATATACTTGTAGGGGTTTGTTTTTCCTCTACATCTTGCTATCGTTAGCACTCTTTCACAGGTCCAGTTGTGATGACAGAAAAAACAACCAAATAACTTGACTGTCAACGCTCCCAGCAATGTGTTGTCCTGTAACCTCAACATTCTGTATGTTACCCTGTGATTCAAATCGCAACTCTGAGAAACATACAAAGTGTTGAAATCACAGATGGGACTGGGCAACGGCTAACAACAAAATTCAAATGCTGCCTGCACTTCCATTGCCACTAAGCCAAAGATACTTGTTCAATCCCTTCTGTAGTGAGTGCTTTTATGAACAGCATGTGTAGTGTCACTCAGGTAATATCAAACAGTGCTGCTGTCTACAAACTGCGGCTCCTATCAGCTCTGAATGGTGATTAAATGTGTGTTTGTGGCTCCTGCAGGAGAAACCAGATGGGGCACTTCTGGAGGTACCATTTAGTAAAAGATGGTGTGGTGCTTCATCTCGTCATCTTTCCAGTTCACAGATATAAATGGCTTGTTGATGTAGACAGCCCAAGGCAATCAGCTGGCTGTATAGAGTCCATCTGCTCCAGTCAGTTACATTAACAAATGGCACCAAAGGCAATCTCTGTGTCTCACATCGTGTTTCTTATTCTTTATTTCACAATGCAATCTCGTGTGTGTGTCAAACACACACGCGCGCGCGCACACACACACACACACACACATACACACACACACATACACACACACAAGCAATGGTATACATCACACATGGGCAAAATACGGTCACAGGGCTGGAACAAGCCTCAATCCGGCCCGTAACATCCTCAAAAAAACAAAAACCAGTCCCCAAAGAATTAATAAAAGGTAGCATTATGTCAATGAATCTCTAGACGAACAATGAATCCATATTGCTACTTAACTTGATTCCAATAGAGGGCGCTGTCTACATTGTAGATTGGACTAATGGCCTTAAGTTGACTCTTTCTCACTCACCTGAAGTGACAAGTTACGTTAGTGGTTCTAAAAAAAAACAAAAAGAAAAATTGACTCTGAATGTCCCATTTTAACCAAGAGTGGAAATTTCGTCACAAGTGTCGAGAGAGTATAGTGTTCAAAGAATACAACATTGTTTTTTCAAAACATTTTTCAACCAAGCATGCTAGCTGTGCCACAAATTTGTCATGCGGTACAAAGCAGTTGACCATTGAAGAATTGTCAACCATAGTTAGCCACAGTATATGCTGTCATACAAGCTCGCCAAACAGTTGCTCAGTTGCTTTTCTCTGATGGTGAATATGACTAGACTATGTTATAGAGATGGCTGGCACACTGTGCCCAGACAAAAAAAAATTGTTGCTCACCTCTGGTATATACACACAGTATATAGCAAGGCAAGGCGCGTTTATTTATATATCCACACAATCAATTACATGCTTACCTACAAACAAAGATAGACAAGTGCAACAACAACACATGATCTAAACATAAATATATAGAAGTGAATGCACACACATGCTCATAAAAAAGCATATTTACACACGCGGAAGCGCATGAACACAAGTATATGCACATGGGGTAACATACATTTGCACACTCACCTACTATACACACATATGCAAATTAATAAGACACAAGCTCACACACTCACATGGATATATATACAGTACGTAAATTCACAAATAAATATGGACGCACAGGTCAGATATGCCGAAGCGGTATTGGTGCCTGTAACTGCATACATGAACACATAATATATTATCATAACATGCACACTGCAGGCAGTGAGATTCAACATGAACATGGTTTTAAATTTGGTTTTAATGGTCTTGCTGGCTTTGCATTTTATATTTCAGAAATAATACTCAGGGTAATCATATTTTGAGTTTTATTAAGTCATAAATATCAACTGCAGATATAGTGGAGATTAGCATTCGCATTCTGCTACTACTGCAATTAAACACTGTTTTATTTGTATATATTTATATTTACTTTTACAGCAATGTTTTTGTAAATGTATCATAGAGGTTTTTCTTTAATTAAATAGCTGTGGTCTGTCTCTCTATCTTAACACGATGCTAAAACATTTATTAGTGTGGGTCAGAATTGAGAGTTTTGTCAGTGACCCACATGGACCCTGAAATTCTGTTATTGCGGTTTTTCCACACTAAAATTGTTTTTAAGGGAACCAATCATTTTAGGAGTCACCATATTAGCTTTTGGCAGCCTCAGTACAAAACAGTCAAGACCACTTTTTAAAAAATCACTTATAGTAAATTAACATAATATACATCAGTATAACCTACTGTAAATAATTCTTCTGTTCCTTTATCTTAATTTCTTTTAGATTACAAGCATTCGTTTCCTCCAAATTTTTTAATTAGAAAGAGTCTTCTATTGAATCCTCCTGGCATAGCTGTTCTTTGCACACTGTTGCATATGGATTTTTTGGCTCATCGCACTAACCGCTGTGGACGGCTAACCCTCTATAATGTCTTCGTTGTAGTCTCTCGTCTCTCCAGTAATTGTACATTCTCTCCCTCTTTTTGTAACGAGGCCAAGTCTTGGCGTAATGAGAGATCGTAATGTGCTTGCTGCTGCTGCCTCCCGGTCGACGTCACCTGACAGCTGATTCCACTTGGTGCATGTCCCCTGTCTAACGCTGTACAAGGAAACCAAACAAAGAAATGAGGTGAAATATGTGGCTGGCTCATGTACAGAAAGAGGAATTTCAAACCAGACCCACACAATCACGCATTCCCTCCTCATACAGTATAGCTAACAATTGAATTATGGTTATTTTCAGAAATTCCAGCTTTTTCAGAAACAGTGCAGATTAGATGTGATTAAACAATTGGTGACTAAAATCACTAACGGGCATTTCCACATTCAAGGAGCCTGGAAGTCTTAAAATGTTGTCCCATCTCTCATCTTATATTTTGGTAAGTTACATTTCCTAATAGATAAATTTGATTCAGCTGAACAGATATTTTATTGTCACAGTGTTGTTTCACTTGTTGAAATGGTTGCTAAAAGGGTTGAAGACAGTTTGCAAATAGGCCCTGGGGTTATATAAGGACCAGCAGAAGTTCAGTGGAGATGAACTCACGTCGATAACACATGTGTTTACAACCGTGTCCTGGTAACTGCTCAAAACAGCTCATACAGTCATTGATGATTGGACGGGAGGTGATGACCTCTCAGCCAATAATGCACAGATGCAGCAGCCCATTTACAATAAAAATAAGTTGCTACTGGTTATTAAAGGGCCTTTTGTGCAGCTCAGGAGCTCAGAGCAAAAAATAACTGTAGTATGCTTTGACCAATGAGGTGTTGAGACCTTGTGTTGTTGGGGATTAGACCACTTGTGGCAGCTAGTAGCGTCCAAAAAATCCTGTTTTTGTAGCCCTCGCTTTGACAGTGTTGACTTTCATACTAACGTATTTTTGAACATTATTCTTTTACTATCCACCCAGCACAGTCCAGATGATTGAAGATCTGAGTTGTTAATAATGTTGATACACTCATCCAAGTCACCTTCAGTTACTGTATTACCATGCACTAAACGAGCAGCAGCTGGTGGTGGAAAAGGTGTTTATTTATCCTGTGTTTAAATACTAATACAGGGTAGTTTCAATGTTGTTTTTTTGTGTAATATTTTTTATTTGACTTTTTAAAGATGCAAATTTAACATTATCTATCAGAATATAGTCTATCAGGAACTAGAAATCATTTAAATTAGCCAAGGGTTTACATAGCATAACACATAACAGTGGTTCAACAGAGGGCCTTTCACGTTTTTCACGTTTTTAGCCACCACCTAGTGGAGAATGAGGCGAGACAAAATCCTACACATTGGACCTTTAAGTCAAACGTTTTGTTTGTCTCAGTGTGTCAGTGCCTTTATCTTTAGTTAAACATGGGTAATTGGTGTATTTTGGAAGCATTTGTTGAAATTTTCATATCATCCCAACAGCAATGAATAAATTAAATGCTGTTACAGGCCTGTAATAAGCCCATCCAATCAGTTAATTTGGCCTGAATTATATGATTGGATGGTCTACCTGCCTGTCTACCTTCGTACCTGCCCGTGCCCTCATTTTGCATGACCATAGTCTTCCACATAGCTAGGCATGTACAGTGTATTGCTAAAGCTATTAGCTGGCAAGCTAGTGACTTTGGAAGGAGGCCTGAAGGGAGGGGGTAGTATTTTGTCAGTTGTTGTTGACCTTGAGGATGTTTTAGTTATTATTCAGCTATTTTATTTGAATGAAAAAAAAGAAAGAAGCTTTGTGTTTGTTTTGACAAATCCTTTCCAGTCCTGTACAAAGACAAAATTATTTCCCAGTCACTAAGAAACATATTTGTGTCCTTTCAGCAACCAGTCTTATTGTGACAGCTGAACCTGGATTATCAACTACTTTTATCCACACATGTTCAAGTTTATCCCCCTTTAATTATGTGTAATATCAAAACATAATGAAATCTCATGTAAATCCATGTTATCTACAGCTGCTATTGTCAAATTAGTTATCTTGGTGGTTTCTTTGTAGGAACAGAAAATGTGTTACCTCAATAAAATGTAAGTGGTAAAATGGATAGTGATGTGCAGTCGGGTACATGTATTCTACTGTGATTATATACAGTATGCATTGATGTATACTCCTACATAGGCCTAATAATCAATGCAGGGTTATGTTACATAATTCTGTATATCTAAAAGAAGGTAAAACACAGAGACACTTGTGAAAGTGGAGAGTAATAAATGTTTAGATTTGATAAGGATTATTTAAATGATACATTTATGCCATGTTTTGAGACTTGTGTATAAGTGCATAACAATTTCCTCTGAGCATCGCCAGTCCACAAAATATTTGTAGAGATCTTCCAATGGGTAGATCTGATTGACCTATTAATTTACTTTCTAAATGACTTTCAAACAGACTCCGTGCTGCTTTAAACATCATATTCTGTAAGGTTTCATGCATTTTGGAGCCCCAATTTCCCCGTCGCACAGATCTGAGGGCGACTCCGGGGACCAGCAGAATCTATTTTTCATTAGTTTCCCCTTCACCTCATGCTGCTGCTTTGCCCTTTACAACATCATAGCAGCCATTTATGAGCCGCTCCTGTGGGCCGCCGTAGCCATTCAGCCCAGAGAGACCGTCTATCTCTTCATCCTCCCCTGCAGCCGTTTTACCTCCTCTCTTATCGACTGTGGAGGTGTCAGTCTTTCAATTCATCCCTGCCAATCTCCCTGTGTGGGTGTCTTAATCCACAACACACACATCTATCCAACAATTTTGGTAATTGAGTGTTGTGGTTTCATCAAGGAAAAATGCCAAACATGCACTGGTTACTTTCACTCAAATGTGAGAATTTGCTTTGGGGGGGGGGGGGGTCTTTAAATTAAATATATCAGTCAGTCGGACAAAACAAGCCCTTTTTCACTGATCAATAAAAATAATTGATAATGAAAATAATGACTCCGGTCATCGATCAGTTTGTTGCTTGTCGCTGTCATCTTGCCTTGTCATCCATCATGATGGTTATAACAGAACAGCCAAACAGCAGCAGCCTCTCTGCTGCACTGCACTGTGCTCAGTGTGGAAGCCATAACTCTCTGTGCACATTCCTCTCTAACAGCAGAGATAAATTAAACATTAGGCTTTGAGAAGAATTAATTACTGCTTATTGCAAGTGTGCATGGCTTCATCCTCCTCCTCCTCCTCCTCCTCCTGTGAACTGGGATTTCTGGAGGCTGAAGGGAAGCTGCAAAAACAGCAATGTTATGTAATTCTTCTTTTAGCAAGCAAACAAAGCTCAAAACAAGGTTTCCATTCCTTGAATTCTCTGTAGCATTATAACCAGATACACAGAACAAGCAGGAAAAGTGTGATCTGTGCAGGTTTCAGAAGACTGAGGCTCAGCATCACAGATGAAAGCTTTTCTGTCACTTTAGGACAAAAGTCATGGATCTTGGACTACCCAGGTTCAACAAAAATAGTCTGTGATATGTGTGTTCAAGTGATTAAAGGGAGATTCTTTTAGATTTTACAGTAGAAAGGCCATTGTTCTGAACCGTGTTCTTGTGAAGACACTGAACTGGAGCTGAAATGATCAGTCCACCAATTAATTAGTTAATCAATAGAATTTGTTTTTAAAAAACAACAACAATTTTATTAATTGATTAATCTCTCTCTAAAGTCATTTTTCAAGTTAAAATGCCAAACCTGTAATTTCAATTTCTCAAGTGCGAGTATTTGCTGACTATGTTACAATTGAAAAATCTTTGAGTTTTTGTCCATTGACTGGGCAATAAAAGCAATATGAAGATCATCTTGGGCTTCAGGAAATTATGATGGACAGTTTTATTAATCTATACATTTATATTTATACATTTTAGACAGACATTTTATAGACCAAACAGTTAACCGAGAAAAGCATTTGCAGCCCCCTTGCCTGGGGTTATTTGCTTTGTTTCTGTTTGTTTGGATAAGTGAGATTAATGCCAATCAAACATCCCAGACATATCTGAAAATAAAGATTCTGTTGTTCTCCGTGAGAACAGTGAGGAAATGACCCCAGAACGCTTTATGGAGACAGATGGAGATGTCTGACAGTCAGCAGCACCAAGTGCTCAGAAAGGCAAGGCAGAACAAAATTAACCAAAGGCAAACAGTCGTCTGGACTGATGCCCGTAATCAGCTGTTTCCTCATCTACGGTGACCTTAACTGGTAAGAATAAGAATCTGTTCAACAAATAGTCCATCATGATTAAGTGCAGTTTGAACAGCTTTTTTAAACAATGTTTTATCTCTAATCTTATACTAATTTTACCCAAGTATGCAGGGTTTTTTTTACTCACGTTTGACATCGCAAACACGCCAGAAAACAGGGAACAAAGCAGCAGATGATGTACGTCAGACTGCATCCAGAAGATGTTAAAGCTTGTATTAAAAAACGACTTCATCAATATCTGAATTAGACACATTGTTTTTTTCTGAACTTACAGTGGAAGTGGCTAAACAGTGAGTCACCTCGTTTCTTAACGATGTTTGAGCGCTGCTTTAAAGGAGACGAATGGAAAAGTGTTTATACACCAACGTTTTTTAACCACATATCATATCATTGCGCCAAATAAGTGGCAAAAATTAGCGGGTCCACCTCGGTGTCATGTTTCCATTACAGCCGATCGGAGCTGGAGCCAGTGAACACCCATGATTACTGCAGAGTCATTTCACTCTGGGATGAATGTCGATTGTTCCTTTCTCACTGAAGACACAAGCTAGAAGTTAGTGGGTGTTATTTGGTTTTTTGTTCAGTGTGAAAAACCAAACCAAATACAAAACTGTACAAAAACGTTCACATAGTGGTTCTGACCAAAGCAAATTAGGTGTATGAGTGGCAGATACATTCTACACATGCTAAAAGGCTGCATCTTGTAAGTGACAGTGTATTTTGCTGCATAAAGGACGCTGACCTTCCTCTGAAGCAGAACAGGAAGCCACATTTTAGCAGAGTGCTTCAATCGCTTCAGTCAGGCTGATTCTCACATTTTTGTTTTTTTTCTTCTTTGATTGAGTGCATTTAGCAGAACATCTCTAAAAGGGCATTAGCTGTCATGTTTGGCAAAGGTCAACATCTGCCTGCTCGTGCACCTTTTTGAGAAATGTGTGTTTGTTAGAGAGGAAGCCTGCCAAATACTAATTCCTGGCTTTTAAGCAAGAGCGATAGCATCACTGACAGAACCGCTGGCATTAAAACCGTCTGTAAAAATAGATGCTCTTATGTGATGTGAACATAATACATTTCTGCTGACATTTTAATGATGATATATCTGACAACGCTTTCTAATTACAAAGCAACTGTGATATATGAGCTTCTCCACATGAACGGTACAACCTGGGAAAAAAATATTGGATTTGCAAGACTAAAAACTGAGTTCCATTGTCAGAATGGTGAACTCCTTAAAAACAACATCGTTGAAGCTATTTTTGGCTCTGGCACGGCACCAGATCAAATGCAGACTCTGGAGTGATGATCACGTACATTTCATCTCACAAAGCAGGAAAACAAACAACACAGTATGGATAGTAATAAACCTCTCTTGTAGCTTTTTAGAGAGGAAAGTCGGTGAGCTGGGAGGCCCGTTTTTAATTCAGCATTCTGCCTGCTTCATAAAACAACTGCATGTGCCTCATTGTAGGAGGTCAGGGCCATAGAAACCAGGTTATTTTTCCTTTGATGCTACTTTGCGTTATAAATAACAGCATCCTTGACGATCTTTAAATACCTCACGCACACATCAGCCTGTTAACGCACTGGTTGGTAACTAAGGAATGTTTTTGTGTATTGGACTTTGTGAAAAGAGAAGCAGTCAAGCTCACTGGAGCATCACAGATTACATCGGTCAGTGCCGTTGTCTGACCTTTTCCCTTAAATTAGAACAGTTACTGTTTTTCTTGCCGTTATATCTTGGCAACCAAAGTCACTGAAGGCCTGGCGCATTACATCATCTCCTGATTGCAGTCATTTGAGTTGAACGAGGTAACTTAGCTCAGAACTTGATTGTTAATGGGTTCCCTGCAGTTAAATGTGATTTTAGTTTATCCTTCCCACGTTACAAATGCATATAGTCTCCCACACACGCATATGTTAGAGGTTTCAGACCCTCTTGTCACCCAGAAAAAACAAGATTGAAGTGAATGTAAAAACTTTTTTAGTCAGATTTAGTCAACGTGTAATCAAGCATCTCGAAAAAGGTTCAGTGCAGAAGAAAAATGCTTGACTGCATATTATCTTTTGAAAATAAATTGAAGCTAACTTTATCAATATTCTTTTATCAACAATTAAGCAAGAGACAATGTGTAATATAAAGGAGGTCAATCATAGCGATAAACCCATGGATAATTATTACCTGCAGTTCCCCTCAGCCCCATGGAGCGTTTTATGGAGCAACGTATGTTTTCATTAAGTCATCAGCAGTGTTTTCACCAGCAAAGGCAGTGAATTAAAAAAAAGAACTCACCGTACATTATCTGCTCAGCACCCAACAGCAGACAGACAATGACTAGCTGGTGATGATGTAGTGGATCATTTAGCAGATGTTTCCCTCAGGAGTTGGTGGAGACCAAAGAAGAGGTAGAGGACTGATTATCAGAGAGCTGGCCCCTAACACAGCATTAATTGAATGCTAATGTTGCTGCTGTGTAAATTAGCACATCCAGCTAACAGGTTTGACACATTGGCATGTGTAAAGAGTAAGATGACACATCTCAACTTCCTCCCACTGTACATAAATCAGGCCAAAATATTCCAGATATGAGTGCTGGTTCAGCTGTAAGGTGACCAGATCCCAACAAATCAAATGTGGGACAAAGAGTTTGTTTGTGTGGGATGATGTGGGACACGTTACCAATGCTGAGAGGTCAATCTAACTTAAAACATAAACATTTCTATACTGCCTCTTATCTCAATACGTCACTGTTTTCTGGCCTTTGGTTGATTCAGTAGCACACTGCTTGTGTACGTTTCATTCATTACAGATCTGTTTTTGAGCCACTTTCTTGTGAGACAAGACTCATGTACTGTGTTATTTCACGTCGTATATGAAAATGAAAAATATCTCTTTGCAAAAAACTATGCGAGACTCGTCCTCCACCAGCTTCACCCAGTCATAAATAGTTTCCTAGTCTTCTTCTGCATAACTGATGCTTCTGACTTAGTAGTGACTCACAATTTTACATGCAATTTTACACGACAGTCATTTGTTAACCTGCATTGATGCATGTGTGTGCAGTTAGATTGGCATTAAACACATCCCTGTGATGACAGCCTTCCCTGCCTTCTTCACAGTCTTGGATAAAAGTCAGATTTTAGAAACTGACAGCCTGACTTTTGAAAACTAGAACCAGTCAAAATGTGGGACATTGTCTCAGTATGTGGGACGTGGGACAAGGGATAAAAATGCTGTGCAGTAACACATAAAGCGGGACACCTGGTCACCCAATTGAGCTGTCAATCATGATATTTCACCTTGTTTTATATCAAATAACTAATTAAAACCAAACTGATCAGAAAAATGAACACGTGAACATACATCAGCATGATAAGAACTACCGAAAATGTCATGGCGTCCATCTTCATTTTACAGTCACTGGTTTGACATATTATCATCTTTACTTTGTCTC
Source organism: Hollardia meadi (assembly GCA_037974645.1). Taxonomy (NCBI): domain Eukaryota; kingdom Metazoa; phylum Chordata; class Actinopteri; order Tetraodontiformes; family Triacanthodidae; genus Hollardia; species Hollardia meadi. Next base: position 16,164 of record JBBPCS010002932.1, read on the forward strand.
TGTTGTGATTACAGTTTGTTGAGCTGCCTCTCTGTGTGGCAAAAAAAATGCAGCTTTATACACCTGTGTACATTAACAGTTTTAATTGTTTAGAACGGCCAAAAGCTTTATGGTTGTGTCAGCCATAGAAACAATGCGGAATCACTGCGTTTTTCACACAAAGAGAGGATATGAGGGAATGCTGCATCTTGAGCTGTCGAATCGCACTTCATAACTGGCTCCTCTTAACCTCTGATCTCTAAATAGAAGACTGCCGTCACAGTTACGGAAATGGCTGCATGTGTGATCTCACCTAAAATGTCATTTGCTGTTACTCGTGTCACAAGAAAGAGAGAGTCATATATTTTCCTGTGATCATCGACAATCACAGTAAGTCGGCTAAAGCAAAGAAAATATGTCTGTGTGTGTGACAGATAATCTTGTCCTCATCTCGGAAAGTACAGTATCATCCTGTTTGACCAATAATTCCCCCTGTATTAAAGTTGCATCACAGGCTATTTTTATTATCCACAATCTTAAATCTTCATAGTACTTTTTTAATCCAGTGAAAGTCATAATCTGGACTTCTTTTTTTTTTTTTTATGCTGAAAAAATATAAATCCAATCGCTTTAGACCTTACTGAAAATGGAATCTTTATTCTTGTGTGAATTGCAGTATTGACATTTTGACCTGGTTCTCTGGTTTCCCATTTTGCAGCTGTGAGACTGAGCTCCCTCAGGTCTCATCGTGAGCATCACATATGAATGAAAGATAATCTAAGCGGTCTGGGTTTGGCTGTCACGTTTCACATGTCTTCTCTCTTCTGGTAGATCTGCACTCCTGACCTGGTGGTGTTCCTGGCCTGTACCAACCACCATTTGAAGGAGAGGCTGCACAAACGAGCCGAGCAGCAGGGACGACCGGACGATAACCCCAAGGCCATCGACCGCCGCTTGACCAACTTCAAACAAAACACCATTCCTCTGGTCAAATACTTCCAGGAGAGGGGCCTCATTGTTACAGTAAGGCCTGTGGAATAGTGTGTATGTACTGTATGTCATCATTTTCCTGCTTGTTTTGGACACAGTACATTATCTCTATTAATTATATTCATGATTTATAACCAATGGCAACCTTCATGTCAAAAACGTGACAATGTATTGTGTTTGCAGAGATGTCTACTGAAGTTAGCAAGCTGATAGCCTGGGAGATGTATAAGTTTGCTAAGTTTCACAAGCATTTAGTCCCCCTGTGATCGGAGGTCCAGGCACAATCTAGTCAGCTAGAGCTAGCTCCATGTCTAGCTAAGCTAATGGCTAACTACAGTAAACTGTAAAGGGTGCAGCAGTTGGCGGTTACTCTGGTGATATGCTTCCCGCCGTAATTTTGTAACTACTTTTGAATTTTGGCCATATTTGGCCAAATTGCGGTTGTCTAAAATTGATATAATTTTAAGTTATAAGTTGTGACAATGTACTGCTCTGTGCCAGATGACACAGGAAATCCCATTGTTGGTCCAGTGAGATTCAGCAGCCTCCCAGTCCACTAATATCCATACTGGACAGAGTTGGGATGAACAGTCCTCCTGAGTTTTAAACCGGAAATTAAAGTAACTCCCACGTGTTGTAATGACATCAGTGTTGTTGTTTTTGTTTCTGAACATAAGCTTTACCTGTTCAGAACCTTAACCAAATGATTTAGCTGCCTAATCTTAACCACACTCAAATGATACTGTAGTTGACGTTCTCCGATGTTGTAGAAATAAACCCCTTTTAAAAATGGGGGCATTGTGTCTCGGTGAGACAAACCATTTCGATGCCATGTCCTCGATCCAACTCTGGCCTGTGGGGCCTTTGTTACATATCATACTCCTCTCTCGTCCCCCTTGTTTCATATCTTTCTCTATACCATCAACTAGCCAGAGGCCCCAAAACTTATCTGTAAAAAACAGTTGCAAGGCAAAATCAAGGAGGCTCCTGATTGTTTTTGTGATGTGAAATGCAGACTGTTGCGACTGGAATAGAGGACCGACTGTTAATTGGAGACCACTGGGATCGTCATTACATTGTGTGGCTTGGTGCAGATGGGCTTTGAGTTACCTGTGGTATATGTGCGAGACAGGTGCTAATAGAGCTGTTGGCTCCTGCAGCCAACAGGAAGCCGCTGCCCGCCCTTCTAGTGGGAGTCGTATTGATCTCTTTGAGTCTCAGCGCAGCGTTGTCCTCCCCGCAGCAGAGAGAATACTAAATAACTCCTCCACTGTGTTACCATGAGAAAGCCATTGTGTGTGAGCAACCCTAACCCTTGCTCTCTTATTTCTTCACAGTTCATGAATCTCACTTCTGTGCTGTATATCTGCAGTGTTTATCTGTTGTGCATTTATTCTCCCATCTATCTATTGTCTGAGCCTCCACAGCATGCACATGGGCAAGATGCAGGGTGTATTTAAAATAGTTCATATTCTTCTTTACTAGTGTCTGTTTTGAATCATGATTTTGTCAACTATAGGCAAAGTTCTTGTATGTTCAGACAACATTAGTAATTATTTCATTGTTGGTTATCATGGATATTATATCCGCAATTAATTAATTGAATGTTAAGTTTCAGAATAATTGCAATTCCATTACAATTTCCCAGTGTCCAAGATGTCTTGCTGTGTCCGAGCAATGGTTCAAAGTCCAAATACCCGTTTTGTCATAGGAGACTAAGAAAATATTCAGAATGAGAATCGAACAACACAACACAGAGCTGTAAATCTTGACTTATTGCATTTGCCATAAACAAAAGAAATAACATTTAAAGCTCCTAAACCCACCAAGATCTCTGAATCCAATTTGACATGTTGTTTCTTTGTAGAAACACCTTGGGTATGACCAATTTCCTCTCCTCCCTTACCTGTAAATGAAAGAAGTCAGCAGTCCTCATTGAAGCGATCGGAACATTTAGAGAGCTTATTGATGGATCGTCCCTCTGGTGAATTGCTGTTGACACTCTGGTGTCACTCTCCCTGCCGTCTTGCTTTTCAAATCCCTGCAATCACAGGAATTTGACGCCTCAGAAAACAAAGATTGGACAAGTCTGAAGCGCTATTAATAAAACGGCTTCATGACAAATCGTGGCTTTGCTCAACACTTTTTAATAAAATCTGAAGAGCATTGCACAGAATATAAGTGTCTATGTTTATATCTATATTTACAGTAGAAATGTGAAGGATGCTCAGTCAGAGATTGTATGTTGAGAGGGTTTCCTCTCTTTCAGCTGACGCTTGTAGAGGAAGTGGGTCTTTCCACAGCTTCAGCCCTTGCGTGGTGAAACAACAAGATGCTGTTTTATGTCGCATTTAAACCCACAGAACCTGAATGCGTCATGTTTTTGTGAACAGGCCCCTGAGATGTTCTGTTATGTCCCACATTCAAACATCCCCATTCATTCTAACATACGTTTCAACGCTGAAAAACAGGCAGCAGGGAAAGCATCAGTCTGACCGGACTGAGCCACAGCAGACGATGAAGTATGATCTTACAACCTGTCTACGCTCTTTAAACAACAAACATACAATCTTATTCCTTCAGTTGACATGAATGTTCCTGCTGATGGTAAATCCTGAACAGAGGACAGATTAACACTGTGCTTCATTAAAGGATAAGCTGTGTAATGGATTATTACTTATAAATACCCCCACCCCCCCCCCGACGTCCATTGTGTCAATTCTTGGTTAATTTTCTGTCCATTAGAGTTGATACCTGATCCGTCCATCTGTGCTTTGTAACAAGAGGAGTAGCATCCTTCTGCATGATGAATAAATGAAAGAGCAGTGTCAGTAATGTTTAGTCATTATAAGTAAAAGACATCTTACTCTGGCTTTAGTACTGGGAAATACAGTAACTTTACATTTGTTGTGTGGATCTATTTAGGAAATGTCAGGGAGTGTTGATAGATGGTGCAGCAGCAAAGTTTATCTTTTTTACAATTAAACCGATAGTTGCAGAGAAAAAGCTCTAAAAACCCACTGTACACGACCTGCTCACCACCAACACACTAGCTGATGGCTCCGCTCTCACATTGTCATGCCGACGTTCTCTAACAGAAATCTAGCTGAAATTGCTGATTGCAGAATAACTGTTTCATTTTTTCAGATTGACAGTTAAGAAATCATCTTATTGCAGAAAGCTGGCTCTAACTCTGCAAATGTGCATGTACACAGGGCTGCGGTTAACGATTGTGTTCATCATTAATTATATCAGATAATTATTTTTTCAGGTAATTGATTCTTGTTTAGTCTATGAAACTTTTTTTTTTGCAGAGTCTAAGGTGACATCTTCAATTGTCTTGATTTGTTCAACCAAAATAAATGCCCAAAACCCAAAGAGATTCAGTTTACGATGATATATACCAGAGGAAATCAGCAAAACCTCAGAATCTTTGACATTTTTTATACTTTTTCTTGGAAAAAGTAACTGGAACAATTCATTGATTATCAGAAAAGCTGCAGATTATTTTTTCTGTTAATATAGTATTTGATTATGGATTAATTGTTTCAGCTCAACATGAACAAGTAGCAGCATTTATAAAAAACTGCAATTATACATAGTTCTTCTAGAGTCTCTTTGTCTCAGGTGTTGTCCCAATAAATAGTGACATTATTATTACATACATGCATACTGTCATTATAATTAAGTGCATTATATAAACTTTCTCCCCCTTTCTTTCAGTTATAATGTTCTGTTGACTAAACAGCACCTAACTGTCCTCTAATGAACTAAAACAAAGCACAAAAATTGGTTGTAACATTTGTGAACTGCATCTAGTTTTGGTTTTACATGAAGAGAGAAACAGATTTTAAAGACGAGATTAACTTCGGAGAGGATAAGTTGCTCCTGCTCCTCAGTAATTATCCCAGGAGAAGACTCAATAGTTTCTCGACTAATGAATGCAATTACCTCGGAGGCTTTAATTGCTTTCGCTCAGTGCGAGGCTTTTGTGTGAAAGCAATCCTTTCATTTTAAATGTCAGGTCCAATATAGGAAGACATAACTCACTAAAAGAACAAAGGCAATGACTCATTACTACACATCGTCATCGCTGACTTGGAAGGACTGAATTGTCATTGCACATGTCTGCCAGTCTATTAATTGTCAATATTTCATTGAATTAACTCGTCACATTTCTGTCTTTGTTAAAAAAGTTTTGGCAGCTCTGACGAATGACTGCTGTGCGTTTTTTATTGTTGAGCTGTTCTCTCTCTAGACAAAGTCTGGGATTTGTGATCGTTAACTAAACACAATTTCTTTGTTAAAAAAAAAAAAAAAAGTGGCATGTAGTGCTCATGCAGGATGACTCAACTTATCAAACACACACAGACAAACCTCAGCCATGAACCGGAAATAGCACGTGGGGAGAGATAATGGTTTGTTGTGGCCTTGATTGAAGCCGTCCTGTCATTCTAGAAAAAAGGACCGATGTAATTAAATATTCCCTGAGTGGGTTGAGCTCCAGCTTCCTTACCACATGCTGCTAGATGCTAAGATATAAACAAACAAAGGCTACTGTGCTGCGTCTTTCTGGGCGTCTTATCTCTCCAGGGATGGTTACAAGGTATTCGCTCATTATTCCTGAAATCCAGATGCGAAACTGCCATTGTACCTAATCAGTGAAAGTGTTCTGAATTTCAAGATATCTCTCACTTTGAAAATTATAATTGAATAAAATGAAATTGATATTGGGTCTTTCTTTTTTTTAAAAATCTTTTATGAGTTATTAAACTTTATTTCTATCTGTCATGTTCACATCTTTTTATATCCTGTTTTGTCTGTCATAGAGACAACATTGAGCTTTACCTAACATCAAAATAAAGTGTTGTTTTGATGTACTGGGGAAGCTTTTAGAATCGCTTTTCCAAGTTTTTTTTTATTAGCTCAAACTCTTGAAGAACTTTACATTCAGATGATCAAACAGATGAGACTGAATGCAACAAACATGTTCCTGAAGAGTCCAGAAGGAGCTGCTCCTTCAGGCCGTCTCAAAGCTTAAGACTCCTCCGATTCATCTGCTTCCTTTAATCTCTGTCGCCTTTGAGATCTAGGAGATAATGGATGAGGACTTTAATGTTGCTTCACATTATCGTGGACTTCATAAAAAGAAAAATAGTACAGGTGGTACACTGTAGACATGATTGCCAACTGCTTTTCCCATGTTAATTTTAAGAGGATTTATTTTTAGGTGGGGGGGATTTAATGTATCTGTTGACTGTTAAAAATGCTTATGTGGTGATCCACAAATAATTTCCTAAAATACATGTAGTGTAAAAACAAAAAGAGACACATTTTAGGCTTTGGAGGACTAACAGGCTGAAAAATGCAACAAACATGGCAGCAAAATAAAATTAAAACTTTTTTTCCCCTTCTTATAAAAAACTGTCATTTTAGCATGGATGAGGAAAAATGAGCTTCTGAAAAACCATGATGTAAGCAGGCACGGATGTCACCACAATCTGTTTAGCATCTACATGCCTCTCTGTCAGCAATTAATTAAAGTTTAATTGGAAAAAAAAAACCCAACATGTTTCGCAATCTGCTTCATCTGGACTGTGTGGATGTGGTTTGATTGACGGTGGCGTACCAACAAAAGCAAACAATCACACGACGTGTCACCACATTGGGAGTCAGATGTCGCTAAATCTTGACGGCTGCACAGTAGAACATGACATCACCTTCTTCCACCTGAGGACACCAATCACCTTGAACCAGTGAAAAGAGTTCAGACAAAAACTGAAATACAGAAATCTGTCGTGTAAAATAATGAAAACTTTGGCAGAAAACTCAGCGTTCTTGTAAAAGTAGCTCTCAGTGAGAAGCTGGTTTTCAAATGTCAGTATAGCAGATCATGTAGCACAGCTGTAAACCTATGTTTATGTTTATTTTGTTGTTTGCTGACCAAAATAGATTAAATTTTACGACCTGAAAATTTCGACAGTGCAACTAAATACATCTAGTCAAATACTGTATTAATGTAAAGTACAGATACCTCAAATTTCAATTATTATAAATAATATATTATTATTATTATAAGTATTTCAATTTCGTGACACTTTACACTGCCACCACATTTCATGGGGAAATACTGTACTTTTTACAAGTACTTGTAATGTAAAGTAGTAAGTATTTGACAGCTGTAATTATTCTATAAATCAAGATTTTAAATAAAAAATACATGAAGAACTTGATGCATTGTAAAAAAAAAAATAATAATAATAAAATCACCCAACAATATCTGAAAACTGAGTGAATCAATTCGTCGTATATCAAAAAAATTAATCAGCAGCTATTCTGACAACTGATTAATCATTAAAATAATTTCTGCCTGGAACATTTTATGGTTTCAGTTTCACAAATGTGAAGATTTTCTGCTTTTCTTGTCTTAAATTGCAGGAAACTGATTAATTTTAATGTTTGGACTGATGAGTTGCTTTGAACTCTGTTTAATTGTGTCTATAATACAGAATAAATGGATTGATCAAGAAAATAATCAGCAGATAAAACCATGATGAAAATCATTAGCTGCAGCTTTAAATAAAATGGTTAAAAATGAGTTCCATTTTAACCAACTACAACAGACAAATGTTAAACATGAATTAGTAACAATATACATATACATTGGCATATTATATCACTAGGTATCATTACTTTGACTTCAGTAACATTTTCAATGTAGGACTTTTACAGTGTGGTATTGGCACTTTTTACTAAAGTAAAGGATCTAAGTGGACACAGAATTTTCAGATTTAGCCATCTTAGTGTGAATGCAGCCAGAGGTGGAGTACTCAAATGTGAAATATTCAACAAGTACCTCAAATTTGTACTTAAGTACAGTGGCTTCTTGGCTCTCTGAGTCTCAGGCAGCTTCTTGTAAAGTATAAATGGATTATACGGAGCCTCTCTGTTGAAGTAGGAACACGTTTTCTTTCTGCTCATGATGCCAGAGACTGAGAGGTCTGAGGGCCTCTGATGGGTTTTCGAAAGCCAAGCTGTCCGGGGAGTCCTCAGCTGGATCGTCTCAGCTCCTCTGCTGCAAGTGAACTAGTCCGGGGGCTCTCCCACGCAGTACATGGCAGACACCAGTCGCTCTCCTTTTAAGGTTTTTACCATGGAAACCTCAGGAGGAAACATTTCTCCTGACCTGCACTCCCTCAGCTGACATTCATTCATTTCTTTATTTATTTATTTAGTTTACATGTCAAGTAATTTGCTCTGTTTATGTCCAGTCTGTTCGTTTTTATCTATCCCTGTATGCGGACAGAGGGACAGCCAAAGAGCAGATTAGGGAGAAGGAGGAGTCTGCTTCAATCAGCCTCCAGCTCGCTCCCAAAGCAGATTCTTCATGGTCAATTTGCGAGTACTGTACGTGCAAAGAAGCCGAGCCCTCAATAATGTGGAAGCGACCAACTGACACAGAAGGGAGACCAATTAATCCAGAGTTATTTCAGCTTCCTTTGTGTGCTGAATACAAAATAACCCAAGGGTGTAGCTCCCAGCACCAGAGCCCGCTCACTCTTATGTTTGATCGTATGTTGAATGAATGAATCAATCAATCAATCAAAGCTGATTTATTTATTTTTCTTCTTCCAGTTGGATGCTGACCGAGATGAGGAGGAGGTCTTCTGTGACATCAGCGTGACTTTGGACAACAAGCTGTTTCCCTCCAAAGAGCCTGCAGCCGGTGAGATGAAAATCAGTGTGACTCGGTCAACATGTTCACGTTTAAAAACTGCTAATAGATCTTCATCTCCACTGCATTCACTCGAAAACTTTAGTTACTATACCAGTCTGGAATAGCCAACTAGCTCCCTGGCTAACTGAACCACAGCTACAGCCAAAGATAACCACAGCAAAGAGTCTAGTAAGCTGCAGTTGACAGTTAACTCTGGTGATATGCTGCCCACTTTATTTTTGAAACGACCTAGGAATTCTGGCCATATTTTACAAGTTGCTCATTCAAGAAAAATAATTAATGCAGGACTTTAACTTGCCACAGAGTATTTGTATTACTACAAATACTTTTACTGAGGTGAAATATCTGAGTTCTTCTACCACTGTGTAAATGGTATTAGATCAATTGTAACATGTGTCAAGGCCAAGTCATAACAAACAGGCTAAAGGAATGATTGTTAGACTGTGTATGTGTATGTATCATTTAGCAGAGGGCAGTCTTTATAGTAGCTATGGGCCAAATGAAGATGAAATATGATGCAATGAGTTGAGTAAAGAATATCCTCAGGGGTCTTACTGCTTTTTAAGATCTAGTGCTACATGTGTACAGTGTCCACACACAGAAGAAGAGAGAAAATCAAAAAAACATCACCCACCAGCTCCCTGCTTACCACAAGAGTTGGCATAGCAACCAGTGAAGCAGGGTTAGCCGCGCTTTGTGACGAATACTGAATCAACAAGGTTAGAATCCGTCTTTGATCAGTCAGATGGCGTGACAGAGACGATCAGCGTGTTATGTAAAACCTGATAATGAACTCTTTTGGCATCTTCGACCTTCAGTGACTGAATGTCAGTAAAAGATATGAGCAGTCGGCACCGCGCAGGTCTTTTTGCAGTGACTTCACAAGTGACAGAGATCAGAAAGGTTTTACAACAATGTTCATGTTGGCACAGAATTTAGCTGGCAAAATATGCCTGGTCTCACTTTAGTCATTATTTTTCATCATGATAAAGTGTAGGTGTAATCTGTAACTGTTCCAACACACAAATCCCACGTTAATGGTAGTGCAGCTCACTGTTTCTACTGATTTACTCTAAAATACTGCTTTATTATTAAAGAGATCATCTGATCACGATATATTCTCAGATGTTCCTTTTTGATTTTCCATTTTAATACAGCAAGATAAATACATAACTTTTTTTGCATTAAGATGTCTAAAACCACTAGATCTTATCGATATATAGGCCTATTTTGTTGACTTGTGTACTTACATTATCCCAAATGTTTCCAACAAGACCCAAAGAAATCCGTGATCGTATTCAAGCTAACTGACGTTTCATTTGGTCGCCTGTTGCTATAACTTCCAGGAGTGAGTGAGAAAGGAAGTCTGCGAATGTAACTAAACATAGCATGAATAAATGTCATAATAAAACATTAAATGGTCTGTTAATATTTCTGTGGCAGAAACTACATACTGTGCATTTAGATGTGGTTATTAAAGGAATAGTTCTATATTTACAAATACACTTATTCAAATTTTTTGCTGAGTGTTAGATGAGAGGCTCAATGCAATATCTCATATCTGTCTGTTAAATCAAATGCTACAGCCAGCAGCCTGTTAGCTTAGCTTAGCATTAAGACTGGAAATGGGGAAACTGGCAAAAAAGTAACAAAATCAGCCTCCCAGCACCTCTAAAACTCACTGATTATCAGAAGTAACAAAACACTGTTTACAGGATATTACACCTGTATGACTTGTCTGAGCAGTGACTGCCTGGAGCCCTGCTCATAGCAGGACTTAATACAGTTAACTTAATATTGACTTAACGATATTAAATTGTTTTCAACAAATTCCATCATTATCTAAACACATGAAGCGAGCCACACAACCGTTTGTGAAGTAAGGCTAGATTTTTAGTTATTAGCCTTGTTACTCATGTCAATGTGAGGTTTTCTTACTTAACAGGAAACCAGTGTGAGCTTCAGTGCAAATCTTTCAGAATTAAAACATGTCGCACAGCTCTTACTGTCACGACTTGTGCCAGAAACACTAGGAACAGGGGTTTTGGACCCAAGTGCAGACATCGCAGGCAGAGCAGGTTTAGTTCAATGTATTTATTGGGGATAGGCAAACTCTGTTCATAAGGCAGACGTAGGTCGAAACCAGGTATCAGTCCAAACAAAGGCAAACAAATCTGACAGGGGCCAAACCAAAATCCAAAGTCTAGGAAACAGGCAAATGTTAAAACCAGAAAGCAAAAGAATAAAAAATTTAAAAAAACATGGGAAGAACACGGGAAACTGCTAGAATGGGACCACATAATGTAACACACACGACAAACTGACAAAGTAAGAGGGGGACACATGGACTATATACACAAGGAAGGTTTACAAGACACAGTTGAGACTAATCAGGGCAGGGACAGACAATCACAGTGGAGAGAAAAGAACAAAGACAGGAAGTGTGAAGTGAAACAAGACACACAAGGAATGACCTTTCAAGATAGAACAAAAAATAACAAACAGGTTAACACAGGAAATAACACACTAAAACTGAAACCATGACACTTACATGAATTTGGTGAATGAAGCATGACTTACTGGTGAAAAGCTGTGCAACATGTTTTAAATTTGATCATCCTGGATTACTCTTTTGTTGCTTTGTCTGTGGTTCCTCCACTTTTTCTTTTTTTTTTTACTGATTTTTTAAATGTCTTGTTGCTCTATGTTGAGGGTCTAAGGACTAAGAACAAATTGTGCTTTTGGTCTTTGTAGAGAAACTTGACTTGGCTTGTTTTATGTTCATTGCTCATTATGTTGTGTCACACAATTCGGGCACAGTTGCAACACAGCAGGAAGCTGCATAGGAATTAGAGGAATATGTCACGAACACTGGCTTATTAGCAGGCTAACAACCAATCACATGACCCGTTTTTTCTTCTTTTAAAAGCACACCACCAAAACACTTGAGCAGTTTGGAGCAGATTTACCACAATGTGTTTGACAGGTAGGGACAGTTTAGATGTGGAATTATTGTTACACAAAATTTGACCCGCAAATCATCTGTAAAACTCAGTTTGTCAGCTTCTCTCCCGAGTCTGTACATCAGGTGACAAAGGCCTGATGACAGAGGCTCACATTTCCAGCAATCCTTGACATCTATATTGCCTTGTACTTGACAGCTACCTGACACACCCCTGAAGCTCCTCTCCTCGCACTTGAGTGCAGTCTGCTTCATGACAGAACACTGAAATACCAAACAGACACGGGTGTACTTATACCTTATTACCACTTGAGTTGCGCAAGGGCTGCGAAATCTCAAAAATCGGTCTTTGGGAAAAGTGAGAAACGTTCAGGCTCTCATTCAGCAACAGAGAAATGATCGCTCAGTGCCAGCAGAGACTGGAGCATCCTTTTGCTGATTTATGCTAAACGATCATGTCTCAACACATTAAGATAATACGCATGTTACTCTTATAGAAAGCCGATCTGTTCCTCTTTTAGGGCATGAGTGACTGAGAGAGCTTCAAGAGTCCACTTTCATTCAGCAGTTATGTAGCAGCACTTTGAGATGCATTTAAGAGCAGCGTGACATCTGTGCATTTGTCAAGATGTTCTTCTGCATATGTTTTCTGTATAATGAAGCCTACATGTGCTCCACCTAGGAATAAAAAGAGACAACACTGAGTGGAGGGCAATTTGAAGGGACTACTAAAGGGTCAATTTCTACACCCTGAAATGTATAAATACACAGAAATCTTGGTCACATATGTGCAGTCTCTAGCTTTACATCCTCTCAGGCATCAGGTGAAATTGCATTTATATGGTTATACATAGAAGTATAAGGGTAAGTTGTGGGAAACAGAAAGACTGGCAGTAGTTGAGGCAAACTCTAGAAGAGAAATTGCCTCCAAGTCCATCTGCTGCTTTTAGTGCCATATTTTTTCCCAAGGGGAGGAGAGGAGAGGATGATTATCGCAGCAGCACATGTGGACCAACCTGAAGTGTTGCTGACGGCTGCAGCTTCAGCCACCTGACATCACCGGCCTCAACAGCAAAACTGTCCTCGCTGTCGCACCTCAGCCCCTCGCTCACCGAGGGCGAGATGCACCCTGACATGTTGCTGACTCTTAAGTTATGAACTGCAGGGAGGACAGTAGTAGGCTGATTTTGTCTGTAAAGCCGGTGCATTGTGAAGCGTTTAAACATATACAGTACACATCTCAGAGATTCACAGCTGCCGTCTCTCTGGAATCATTTGAAGCTGCATTTTCGCAGAATCTAACTACCCTTCGATTCAGGAGGCGTGCAGGAAATGAAATCTGCCAAGGGGAAGAAGTTATTCACGACCCATTTCCACTGAGCAAAAGCATGAAGATACTATGTGTTAGAATTTATCACAGCATCACCGTGGGCAGCTTTCTGACAACAGGAAGTTCAGCTCAAGTAAGCGGTGCCAAGATTAACCTTGATTTGTGGACATTTTGTTTACTTTTTTAAACTGTGTTGCTCAGATTAAACATCCAAGCGCAGATGTGCAGCTGTATGTTTACATCTGTTGTGGTACACATGAAGCTCACTGACACATAAAACCTGACTGTGACAGCTGACCGTACATACATCAATTATATAACCTTATGTTTTTTTAACAATCTCCTGAAATAGCAATCCAAGAAATGTTTTGGATTTTTACATATTTGATCACAAATGAGATCAGACTTCTTCTGATTATGGCTCTGTTTTCCAGACACAAGGTGTGACATTTGAAAAATTGTGTTCACATCTGTAAATGATCAGTATAGAACTGATTTTGGTGTCAACAGAAAATGAATCAATTTTACAATGAACTCATCAGGCAAAAAGATTCTCTGTTTGAAAGGATTTGCTGTTTTTCTCCACTTTCCCATTCAGAGCCCCATGATGCCTTGCATTAATTATGAGCACAATCATAGCATATCTCTCCTCTGTCACTCACAAAATAATAAAACAATGTAATTATTTTTTTCTGAATAATCTGAATGTAATGTTGTTAATGTTTACATTAAAACAATTAATTGAGAGTGGTGAACTCATGAAGGCAGCAACTAAATTGCCTGGAAGACAAATGGGATCAATGTTGCATGAGTGACATTTATAAAATATAGAGCACATGTATTTATTTATGATTTTTTTTTTTTTTTTTAAGTCTTCTTTTACCCGGTTAAACTTCAAATGAGCCATTTGAAGTGAAAGAACAGAATCTCCGGCTCACAGTTTGATGATTGATCTGTGTGTCCTCAGGTCCCAGTGAGCTGGATCTCAGTCTGCTCGGGGAAACCAGCAGCCTGGCTGATGTCGCCTGCAAGTACGATGAGGTGAGATTATGGTTTATTTATTTTATTGAGTGTGGAAGGTGACCTGTTGTGGCTTTTTTTCAATACCTTATTTTTGTTTATTTGTACCAAAATACTGTATGCAGATATGTAAAAACAAGATTTCTGAAATATATTTGTATAAATGTGGCAAAGTTCAAATCTAATTAAAGAACAATTCTGATCAATTAATATCTAAAAAAGCATCAGACAAACCAATAAATGATCATGCTGTAATTTTATATTTGAAAAAAAAAATCAATGATTTGGCTTTTGACAAAGAAATGTGATCATTCAGATTAACTTTCTGTTTACGCACACATGCAGCCCCAAGACAAAGCAGAGGAATATAACTAGCTATCATGTCATCACATCAGGAAAGTTTAATCCCAACTGCAGCAACTTCACCAAGATATCAGCAGCCTTTAGCAAGACAATGAAGCCATAAACTCACTCAGTGTAATGCATTTAAGATAACAGAATGAGCTAAATGCCAAACATCTAAATGCTGTCCTTTCACCTCAACCGTCATTCATGTAGTCATCTGCACTGACAGAAACGTTTATACGGAATCACATTCTTCGATCACCACCACTAACGAGCAAAAACCCGCCTTTTACCTCCATTTCCACATCTGCGCTCGCTCTCTCCCTGCTTTGTATTTGCAAAACAGAAATGACAGTATATGATCTTTTCAAAAATGGCAAACTGATCTCAAAGGCCGGATGATTCAGCAAAGCACGTGCAGAGACTGAGAGCGCTGTTGTGTAACACTTGGCGAGGGTGCAGACGAGCATCATTCCTCCACACAGTCCCGGCGCTGCAGTGAAGCACAACCCTGACCCTTTGTCTCATTTCCCGTCCTGCTCCTCTTCCGAGTGTCTCAAAACAAATTGCTCAGCTCTCTCTGCATCGTTCTCCTCAACTTTCCCCTGTTTATCTCCCATTTAAGTTTTCTGACTCTAGGCTTTTTTTCTTTTCATGGGAGTGCTGCTGTCGGTTGGAGGTTCTCACTTTTATAACCAGGGACATTTTTTTAGGGCATATTCGAATAAGCACATAAGTATTGCCAGCAAAAAGCATCAAAAGTTAAAGTACTCACTTTACAAAATGCCTCCTTTCATTCAATGATGTAGCCTTCAACGTCCTGAAAGACGATATTTTTATCTTATGCATACAAGATAGTGATGTAGACACACAAGTTATTGTGTGTGGCAAAAATTAAACAAAAAAACATTTTTTATCAGGAGTTCCAGGGCTTTCTCTTTAATTGCCGAACAATTTACAACTTTAGAACTCTTATCAGGACTTGAAAACCTCACATAAATCCCAACATAGTGCTGCACAACCTGAGCAGCTCCAATCAGCAACATAACTGCAAACACCTGTGTGGGTAAGTGGGGCCTTCACTCATCAAATTTAATAAGTTGATTATAATGTAAAATCAAAGTAACCAGTGACTGTAACCATTAAATAAATGAAGGAGAACAATTTGCCTCTGAAATTACGAGGAGTTGAAGCATAAATTGGATACAATTAAGTAAAGTACTTACCTACTTTCCAGCACTGGTGCACAAGGAGTCCAGATAGCATGTTCTAGAAACACTTAATATGGAGCATTTGCATCTGGATAACTCTTTCTGTTTCTGTTTTAAAGGTCAAGAATGAACTTTGAGTCTGAACTTTCTGCCAAAATGGATGCAAAATCCTTGAAGTGTCCAGAAAAATTAAAAAGTAACATCCAACATAAAACAGTTGAACAGCTACTAAATGACCTTTGTGGTCAGATTGTTTTCTCAAATACAAACACCAGATCTGTTTAGTTTATTATCGGACACTGGTGGTGCTTCCGTATTGGCACAAAATATGAGCCCAGATTGGTTTAACCCCATTCAAAATGATAAAACTAGCAGCAGCACGATGTGAAATTACATTGCTGCGGATACTTATAAAAGGCTACACTTCTTCACCTTCAGCCTATATTGATATGTGTTGTCTACTGTCCACAGAGTGCATTATAGTGTTTAGTCTGTACCAGCACTGTTCACAAACAGAATTACTCTCACAGCCTGGTGTTACCTGCCAGCCAACAACCTGCTCGGCCTCATGGCCGACTGTAATTTCCTAATAAAACACTCTTAGTCATGCCAAATAAAAGTGAACTAAGACGGGTCGATGATTATTAACCAATGTCACCTACACATCATTATTTAGACACATTCAGAGCCAGGATAAAGCCTGGTCTATCAATACCACAGATGGATTTTGTGTGCTGATCCATAGAGGGCGAACAGAAGGGCAGATCGGCTATTTTTGGGTCTCTGATGTCAAATCCAATGGACATTTTCCTCCAATTATTTCCTGCTTTTCACCACCTCTCATTGATTCCTGGTGAAGGAGCATCTAATGTGGATGCCTACATTTCTCAGTCCACTTTGTTGTTTGGTGGTGTATTGTTCCAGTATCCACCAGCATCAACAATCTAATAATATCATAGAGAATCATCTGTGGACATTTTACTGCAGAAGGAGTACTTTTGGCACTTTAAGTACCTTTTGCTGAAAATACTTTCTCTCTAGTAGGATTTTGAGAGCAGGACTTTGAGAGCAGCAGCCGTCATGTAGCTCCCAGGTTCTGCTGGGTGTCTTCTATTTATTAAATTTATTGGCAAAGCAACACTTCATTTGTTGTCAGTGATTTAAAAAAAAACAACCTTTTTCTGTTGTCGAATAATATTTGTAGAAAAATGATTTGCACCTGACATGAAAACATGTCTCTGATGAGTACAGTGTGACTTGGAAGAATAACAGAGGCACAAAAATGGAACCCAGATAAAATGTAACAGCGCCATCACAAATGCGCTGCTTTCTGTATTATGATGATGATGATGATGACTCTTAAGCCCAAAAGAGGTTCTCCAGAGGTGAGGGCGACAGCCACAGCTTATTTGATTAGATGACACACATGACTTACGATTGGAAGAGTCTGATGTAAAGGAATTATAGAAACGAAGTTTGAGATATAAATTCTGCATTTGAAATGTTATTTCACGAAAAGTGTGCAAGTATTATCAGCAAAATGTACATAAGTATGAAAAGTTAAAGGCTTTTTTTGTACAGTAAAATATTCCATAGTCAGTGATTAATATTACTGCTGCATTAATGAATATGTTGCACTTTACTGCTGTAGATGTTTTGGGCTGAGCTGTGAATATAGCACAGATAGTCATCAGAGGATGAATCCTGATGCCTTCATTGATCCCTGGACTCTTCCTAGTTCTAAAACTTAATGATAATGTGAAACGAATGACTAAAATTAAATTAAATTGATTGATATTTCTCCCAAGATAAACAAGTATTTGTGTGTGTGTTAATATCTCGTCTGCATCAC
Organism: Hollardia meadi; assembly: GCA_037974645.1. Classification (NCBI taxonomy): domain Eukaryota; kingdom Metazoa; phylum Chordata; class Actinopteri; order Tetraodontiformes; family Triacanthodidae; genus Hollardia; species Hollardia meadi. The sequence goes on from JBBPCS010002932.1 coordinate 33,591, forward strand.
GTGGAAGCAGTGCGTGCTGGATATGCGTTGTCTCCCTCTCTCTGAGTCATCGGACCAGTTGGTGTACCCACATGTCAAGCTGGCTCGTCGTTGGCACCCAGCACTCCCCCACACTGACGCCATTTATTTAGCACGATCAGAGCTCTGCTTCAATTCAGTCTGGGTCTCCGCTGTATGTAAGCTGCAGCTCCACTTCACACGACCCTCTGCAAACAGCCACATGTCCAACTCAAAACCATTAGAAGTCCGTTTCAGAGCAATATGAGATGAAGAGCCGGCAATAGATGGAAATGTCAAAGGGAGGCTGTTTGTTTGTTTTTCTCTGTTAGATGATGCCAAGCTGTTTTCTGAAGTTTACTAACAGTCAGCTCTCTCCATACTGCAAACTGCTTTATAAAATACAAAAACAAGTCAGTTTAGGCACAGGATGAAAAGGAAGAAAGCAGTTTGTATTTCACCCAGCATCACTTCAGTGAGACACAAAGACACTCCACCTACTGTAGTGGTGGAAATGAACAAAGCTATTGAATAAATATCCTGAATTCTGGATGTTCTCAGGGACTGAAAAGTTTTTGTTGTTTTTTTTGTTAAGCTATTTAATTGATGACAGATTATCATCTAGTACATTATAATGCTATATCTTGTGTCCAAATCTTCTTTGTGAAATATAAGCGTTTTCTGATCTTGAGCATTGTACTTGAATACAAGTTTAAGGTAGTTTTACTACTCCATTACATCTCAGAGGTACTTTTTACTCCACTACTTGTGTCTGACAGCTTTAATTACCCTTCCTGTTTAGTGAAAAGCATGAATCTCCAAATATGGTGTGATAAACTGAAGTGTTCCTTTATGTGTTGTGGAAATTCTTCAACTTCTTAAACTAAATAAACTCTTTAAAAACCTCGAAGCTGAAAACAAGACTGTGTTTCTGAGCTCAGGGATACATGATGCTACAAACATATGATGATCTTATAAAATATGATGCATTGTTGTAGATTAAACTACCAAACATTAAAAAAAAAAAGTATATAAAATAATTGAAATGAGCTCAACCTTAAACATATACAGCAGTAAAATGCAATGCATACATTAATGCAGCAGTACTATTAATCCAGAATCATCAGATATAACAATAAAACACTGACAGGGAATATTTACTGCACAACGTGTACCTTCGATGCTTCAAGAAATTTTACTCAAAGTTTTGTAGTGGAGTGTTTTCACAGTGTCAATCTGCTCCTTTAACTTAAACCTGCCGTGTTGAACTTCTGTCTCCCTCTTCTGGCAGTGAGAGTAATTACACAGACGCTGTTCACATGCTAATGACGCCACAGGCTCCGACATACTTCTAGTTGCTGTAGCCTGTAGCCCATGGCCGCTGCCTGCTCTGTCGCTACAGTGACTCTGCTTTTTGCTCTGGAAAACCGATCTTTGTGAAAACGCAGATGAGCCAGCGCGGGGATGTCGCCACAGACACCGGCTTAAAAACTCCACTATACTGTGAAATACAGAGAGATTCATCTGGCAGTGATTAGTTTAATCAGCATTGTGTGAACTCCTTTGGCAAGTTGTGGATGTTTGTTTATATAAACAGAAGTCACGCACTCCCAGTTTAAGTAAAGGGTCTGAATAGTCCCATCACTGACATGTTGACATAATTAAAGATAGGGCTGAAACTAGGAGTCCTATCTGGACTGAAGCTGTCTATCTATGGACCCTCTTGGTCACACGATGTTTATATTTGATGAGAATATAATTTCAAAACATTCTAATTGTACTCATTCACACTTTTTTAAGAGCATCTATTTGCTATTCAGTAAGCAGACTCCTTTTTTTCTTGATATTGCTGTCATGGTTTTGGTGCTTTATGGTTGGAGTTTATAGTTTATATTCCCTGTGTTTGTTATCTTCTCATCGTCTGAGTTTCTAGTTGTTTTTTCCTGTTTTATTTTGAAGGTTTTGTCCTCTTGTGTCTTGTCCTGCTCTACACTGCCTCCCTTTGTTCTTTTCCCGCCTCCTGTGATTACCCTCATGTATGTCTTGTTAACCTTCCCTTGTGTATTTAAGTCCATGTGCTCCCCTCTTTCTTGGTCAGTTCGTCATGTTCCCTTTGTGTGCCTTTGTTCCTGCCTGTTCCCTCGTGTTTTCCTGGTGTGCCTCAAGTGCTTTATTGACTCTGCTTGTTTTTTTTATTTTGGGTTTTTGGTTTTGCTCCCATTATTGTTTGTTTGAGTTTTGGGACAGATTCTTCGTTTTCATCCTCGCCTACCTTTGACCTGTGAGTTTGCATTTTTTTAATAACCCAGTCACTTTAACCTGTTCCGCCTCCTGCGTCTGCACTTGGGTCCAAAATTCCCTGTTCCTAGCGTTTCTGGCACAAGCTGTGACAATTGCCTTTTTGCATCTGATATAGTGGGATGTGCATACTTCCATAAAATGCAAATACAGTTCAGTAAAATTACTTGGGCACAGTATGAACATGATAATAATATGTATTTGACTATCCACACTGAGCTGGCAGACAGTCATCTCACGCTGCATTTATGTGCATATTAGATGTGTTATGTGAATGCTCTGTTTTTCACACATCCAACTGCTTTTTGGTGGGAAGTGAAAGGAAACTTGGAGGTGATGAAGCAAATAATGTATTTTGATGGCAGTATTCCTGAGAGACCTGGCTAGCAGAGACAACAGATTCATGTTTTATTTTCCTAGTCAGATTTTTGTAAAAGAGCTGCACAATTTGAATAGTTTCTACTGCTAAAAAGATTCACAATGTTGTACATGGTGTTGATGGTGTGATAATGGTGCTATGGTCCAAAGAAACACATCAGTATCAAAGTTTTAAGTTCAAGCCATCATGGTGAGAAAGTCAAACAAAAACTGATCCATACTCTTGCCATTCCCTCTCTACTCTCACACCTTCATGTTTGCATCACCGATAAGTTTCTGTGTGCCTTTTAAATGATTTATTAACATTTCAATTTTGAACCATCTCTGCCTCATCGTTACTTGAATATAAAAGAGACAGCACTTAGTCACAGAGTCCATTAAGCGTCTGGGAGTTGAATATTTGATAAATTGTTTCCCCAAATTAGAAAGCATTCATTTATATTATTAAATCATCTATTCAATATAATTATTTTCTTTCCTTTATTCGGTCATTTATGTCCTCAAATTGCTTAACGCATTCCTTCAAACTAATAGTGTTATGATATCCCTTTTGTTCTGACTCTCTCACTCTTTCATTCTCACTATGGAACTGTTGAATTGTCTTATTTTTATGTTAGACTGAAATACCTGGATACACTGCATATTGGGAGTTGGCTGCTAAACACTGCGTTATATGTAAAGTTTCAGAAACATTCAAGCTAAAGTAGGTATTTTGAACATTCACTTTGTCAAACCTTCCACCTCTCTGTATCACTCCACTTAGCCCCTCCCATCAAATCCACAAGTTCAAACCATTGGCATAAATAAAGATGGACAACGCGTCTCCACTTCCTCCCATTTGTACAAAAATGAAGCGAAATTTCCCGGATACAAGCGCTGCCATCTTGCACTTGTGACGTCATTCATAGCCAAAGTCTGGGCAGTAGTGATTGGGCGGTGTAGCCGCAGTATCGAGTTCCCGCCCAAACACCTGCCCACCCAATCGCAGTGCTTTTTGTGTCTCTGTGATGATGATTCAGTGAATGAGGCTGCTGACAGTTTAAGCCCCCCTCCAGGCTCAGACCATGTGTTTGCTACAGGGAGACTGAGAGTTTACTCAGTGCTCCGTCTTATTCTTTCTCTTTTTTTTCCTTTCTTTTCTTTCTTCAACTGTGTGATTTTTTTGCCCTTGACTCTCCTTTAAACTGTTTCTTTGTGTCTCTTGTTCGATTCACTCTTATTCAGAATATTATATGGCCAAAGGTCTATGGATTCTTCATGCTTCTAGTCTCAATGTTATACAATACAATTATATTTTAAATTACATTTTTGTTTTTACGTGACAATGATCTCCATGCAATTAATCTGCTGATTATTTTCTCGATTGTGCGTGTCTATGAAATATCAGACAAGAGTGGGAAAACTCCCATAATAATATCTTAGAGCTCAAGGTGATCTTAAAATGTCTTGTCCTGTCAGACCAGCAATCCAGAACTTAAAGATACAAGATACGAGATCCCATGAGCCAAAGAAAAGCAGAAAATCCTCACAATGTAGAAACTTGACTTTCACGGTCAATGGATTATCAAAGTAGCTGTCACTGTTTGCCAATGACTAACGGATTACTTGAATTGTTTCAGCCATACTGTCCACATACTTTTGGCCATGTAGTGTCTGTCTCTTACTTTATCTCTTTAATTCTTGTTTAAATATGCTTTGAATAGGTGGCAGCCAGCCATGGATGACACAGCATGAAAAAGAAAACAGAACATTTGGTACAGAGTTCATGTGAATCTCTCTTTCTTTGCAGGCTGACGAGGAGGAAGAGATCGGGTATGCTGAAGGAACCATGGAGAGTGAGTCGATGAAATGATTGTCTGTATAAACAGTCAAAGGACAAACACACAAACACACTCCGTGCCCTTCTCTTTATAAGCTGCACAACACAACACCACACCTTATCACCATTAGCAGTTGCACATTTATCCACCTCTTTCATAAAGCAGCAGCCGGCTCCATTTAGCATTTCATCACAGACATATTGTTCCATCTCAGTAAATGCCACACACGTCATGTAACTGTTACTCGCCAGATACCTGTGTGTGTGTGTGTGTGTGTGTGTGTGTGTGTGTGTGTGTGTGTGTGTGTGTGTGTGTGTGTGTGTGTGTG
>JBBPCS010002934.1:0-12902 GCA_037974645.1 Hollardia meadi
TCTCTCTCTCTCTCTCTCTCTCTCTCTCTCTCTCTCTCTCTCTCTCTCTCTCTCTCTCTCTCTCTCTCTCACTCACTGCAGTCCAACTTTAGCTTTTAGGAAAATCAATAGTGATGAAAGTGATGAAGTGCAGTCCTGCTGAAAGTTGACCAGACTCCCATGATTTTTAGACATGTTTTTGGTTGTATTTCACATTACCAATAGGAAAGATCATAGGAATCACTTCAAACAGCAATTCCAGAAACGGCAAAAGTAGAAAGGCAGAAACGGGCTCTGGAGTTGGCTAAAGTGGAGAAGAAAAATAACTGCTGGGTACAGGCCGATCAAGTTGACATTTGAGAAAATCTAATTCTGATGTGTCAGACTCAGTATTCCAGAAAAGAGATCAATGCCACCACACTAGCAGCAGCAGCAGAAAGACTACAGAAAACTCCCTGTGTGTTTTTACCAACCTCAAGACTCTGTACAAACACAGTGGCTGAAAGAATAGTGTATTTATAATGGGATTACAATTGCTACCATTTACCACCATTTTAAAACGAGTAGAAATTATCCTTATTACCCACTTTTCCAGCTTTTTTATTACATAATGAGTAACTCTGTAACCATGATATAAAATTAGATATGATGCATGTATAGCAGTTACATTAAGGAGATACTAAAGCTTATTTTATTGTTTTAAGCAAATTTAGTCCTAAATGTAAAAGCATAAGATTACATAACTGTCAGGAGACTACCCACTGACAGATCATTGATTCTCCCCGAATTACATGCAGTGTTGTGGAACACTCCAAGAGTACATATAACCCCAATTTTAGCTTCATTACACTGGCTATGATGTAATTATCACATTTAAGACTCAGATGGGACTGGCCACAGAGTACATCAATTAATGTTTAATTAAAAATTAAAATTAAAACCAGGGGTGACGAGGCTTTCACTATCCACAGGTAACAGTTCGAACAAATGGAATAACTGTTGCAAATCTACCTTGCACAAGAAAAAGAACTCCGCTGATGGAGAAGACGAAGTACGAGAGTGATAGAAACCAAGGTAAAACGAGAGCGAAAGTACAGGCATTCAACTCACAAAACATGTGAATCGCCTCCTGGTGGCTGGCTGCAGTATAGGTCATAAACCCCTCCCCCTAAATGTTATCAGATAGAACATGGACCAAACTAAAACCTAAAAGTACAGGTCAAATAAATTTTTCCCAAAGATGGTTTCTGTCATTTTAGGTAGTTCTTATCATGCTGATGTACAGTATGTTCAAGTGTTCATTTTTCTGATAAGTTTGATATTAATTAGTTATATGATGCTATAAAAAGGGGGTGAAATGAGCAGGATTGAGCAGGCAGTTGTATGGGCGATACCACGGCTCCGCTGCCCAGTCACTACTGCACAGACTCTGACTGCCATCTTGCGCTGATGTCACCATCACAAGATGGCAGTTCTCGTATCCGGCATATTTTGGCTTCACTTTTGTATAGTGGTAGGGAGTGGAGATACGTCATCCATCTTTATTTATGTCAATGATTTGGAGTGTGTAGTAGTGTAAAGTGACACAACACACAAGCATATACTGTAGGTCAGGCAGAGTGAGACAGTGTAGATTAATTAGAAAAGCTACGGGTGAAGTTTTCAGTCTGTGCTCTAAAGCTTGATGATTTGAAGCTTAAATGAACGGCCTAATGATTAAGTAACAGAGAGAGTGTATATGAAGAGGAAGATAAGGGAATGGGATAAAGAACAAGATAGAAAATGGGATGAGACGCAGAGAGAGTGAGACAAAGACAGTGGGCATAAATCAAGAAAAGAGCCAAGAGCAATGGCTGGGGAGTTAGAAGGTACAACACAGAAAAGCTTAAAGAAAGATACCCTTGAGGGTTTTTTTGTGAGCAATAGGCAAACAGACAGATGTGGAGAGAAAAGGAGCAAAGGAATCACTGAAAGAAAATGAGAGGTGCCTGGTTAGACAGATCTAACCTGGATCTAAGAAGGAAACATAGGTAAAATCTGTACATACAGGTTGTGTTCCAGAAATACAAAAAGAAAACAAAACCTAAAAATCCAGCTCTACGACGTGCTGTCACCCTACCAACAAGTCGTCCAAAATAAACGCTAAAAAGAAGTTATTGGACATGGCCTTCCAAACTCAGCGGTTTCTGATCTTTCACCCTTAATGACAAGATGACATCATTGGTCAGTGCCTTCCAAAACCTTAAAATAACCGCATTCTGATCAGGCTCATCAAATATTTGGTTTAGGCACAAACCTACTAAATAAGACACTATATTAGTAAAGTAAAAAATCACAGGACTCAAACAAAGTTTGTCCTGGATAATCATTTATTTTAGAATATGGATAGTAAACCCCAGGCAAGCTTGGATCACCAGTCGAGTGAGTTCTCTGGCCTGAAAAGGTCCAGGCTTACTACAGTCATGTCAACTGTAGTTAACTGAACACTTGAGAGTATGCATCACTGAAGTTCTGTATCAACGGACATGATGTGGGCCAGAATGTGGGTCTTGCTTTATTACTTGTGTCAAGTTATAAGGCCTTTTGTACTTCTATGTTGCATATTCCTTAAGTTGTGTGTTTAATCAAATTACCACATTGCTCATTTATACCCCTCCAGCAGATTAGTCTGGACAAGTCTGGTCAATATTGGACAAATCTGCACCTCACAAATGCCCAATCATGTTTACTTCTCAGAAAGACCAGAACAAAGCTGGCAGCTGCTAGTTTTCGGGCTATAAAGTTCAATAAACATCACAGATAAAAATTATTCCAGTGCTATATCGTGACTTAAAAAGACTGTATTGTAACAGAGCTCAGCAGAAGCCTGACCGAAGGAGGAAAAGACCGAGATAGTCATCAGAGTGAGTCAGCCAGTGCAGAGGTTTTCAGTATCCCAGGACCCAGCTTTACTGATGTTAATTACAGTAACGATCAGCAGGGAGACCCCACCCATCCAGTGTGGATCCAGGCGAGGACCCAATATCACCTGAGGGGGAAGGAGGAAGGACAACATGGAGAGAGGCAGATAGGAAAGGCCTGGATGGACAAGAAGGCAACAAGAGTCAGGCGAGGGAGTTCAAGGTGGAAAGGAGGAAGAAGAGGAGAGGGTACATGAGTAAGAAAAAGGGGGAAGAAGGACAAGTGAGGAAGATTGGAGCATTGGTGGAAGAAGGCGCTACAGTTGGGAGACATGGAAGAATAAGAAAGAAAATGAAAAGAGAGGTTGACAAGATGAAAATACACAAGGGATAAGTAAGAAAGGGTGGAGAGAAGGAGGAAGGAGAGAGGAAGATGGTATGAAAGAAGAAATAAGGGGAGTAGGAAAGGAGGATAGAAAAATAAGAACTTAAGGAGTAAGGAAGATGGAGTTAAAGTGGAAGGGGAGGAGTTGCAGTGGAAGGGAGGAAGGAATAAAATGTGAAATAGGAAGGAGGGCAGGCAGAAGAAAGTGAAGGAGACAGGGATGATGGAGGAACTTGAAACAAGAGAAGTGACACCAGAGAGTGGAACAAGAAGGAAGTACGATAAAAGAGGAGACGCATGGATAAAAAAGAAGTGAGAGAGAAAGAAGGATAGAGGTAAACTGAGAGAAGACATTTGCAGAGGGAGGGGATGAAAGCGAGCAAGTGAATCAGCAAGAGATGAAGGAGCGGAGGGCAAACAGAGGGAGAGAAAAGGGTGGGAGGCAAGTGGAGAGATCAATCAATGGCCCATGGTGTTGTAACACTGAAGAGTCAATGGCCAGGAACCAAACCTTACACCCACACACTTCTTCTCTCTTCATCACCAACATCTCTCTTTCTTGCTCTGAAAAAAACCCTCTCCTCCTTTTTCTCCTCACTACACTCTCAGTTTATCGCTTTCTTCCACTCTTGACGACACCTTACATATTTCAGCGTTTTAACACCGTACTATATTTTTTCTCTTCCTGGTAAGTGCTGACCCATACACAGATAAATAGGAATACTCCCTTAAGAGCCATTAGAGGCAAATACAAGCCACTTTTCTGTCTATAGAAGATCACTAGATAACACTTAAAGTATATTACGACATAACTCAGAGCAACGCACAAAAGGAAGAAATAAATATCTCACATGAAAATGTGAAGGAAATACCCCAAAAGGCACAATTACTTCTTAAAGTTTACAACTCTGACTAATGTTGTTAATTGGATGAAAGTGTGGAAACTGCAAAAATATTGAGCTTTTTGTCATGAAATTTTAGTGGCTCACCGCCATGTAAGAGTTAGAGTTGATATATAGCCTAGAGTTAGATAGTGGATCAAGTCTGGTATAATAATGATGGTCTGGAGCGGTGAAAAAGGTGATGAATCTGCCGATATTAAGCCCAGCAAAAAAATAAAATGTTGGAAATGAACAATCTTTGACATAATGAGAACTTGATAACTTTTGAACTGAATATCTAATCTAGTCAAAGTAATAAATACCTAAATAAATCACTGAAAATCAGACTAAACTGTAAAAAACTGGGTGGGAGCAATTTTTATGTTCTGAGCTATTATTTTCCCTCAAAGTCACTGTCTTCCTCCTTCCCTCCTGACATTAATTACTACTGCTGCTAGACGACTTTGTCAGTTTAACGTAAACATACTGTATGTCGTTCTGGAACACTAATTAGGTCGATTTTATTTTCCTTTTTGTCTCCAAAAGCCTCACATAACTATGTTTTGCGTCTGCACGAGAAGCCATTGATTGGGGCAATTGCATTGAAATTTATTTCACTGCTTGTACAAGCCCTTGTAGTTTTTGTTGAAGTCATGGGATGTAAACACTGAATTTAATGTAACAGTGCAGTGACACTTGCAGGGATATTACATTTTCTTACTTTCATGTTATCTATCTGTCCACAGGGAGCTGAGGTCAATGTGTTAAGTACATAACAGTCTGTGGAGCTGATAGAAAGGAAAAACAAGGACACTTTAGCTAGACACACAACAGCTGACGGATGAATTCTCTTAATACCAGAACACCTTGAACTGTTGTGTTCAAGATGTGCTCAGACTGAAAACACAGGAAGTTTTGGCTTTGCATTACAAATTTCACCAGTGATGGTTTTCTGCAGTCACAACCACTAACACTTGCACTTTTTGCATTTGCTTTAAAGGCAATTAGGTCACCTCCAAAATTAATTTCATATTCAGTCTGAATGTGTGCAAATAAATGTCAGAACTTATGATTATTACTGCAAAGGTAATTTCCAAAGTATTTAAAAGTTTTGGAAAAATATATATACAGTATATTTATAAATCTTGAGCTTTATCTTTGGTCTGCAAGTTAAATAAAATAAACTAATGAAAAAAACATAAGTACATCCAATTGATAAAATAATAAATCAGCATCAAAACAGATTTAAAATATTATTTGAACCTGATCAGAATTTATGTTTAATATTTAGATTTTGATCAAATATGCTCTGATGACTGATCCACAATAATTTTCAGAAAGGTTTTGTGGATGTTTGTGTGTGTGCAGCTGTCACTCCTCAGTTGCGTGTGCAAGCACACACGCGCACACAAACACACACACACACACACAGGTCGTGACAAAAAATAGGTCATGACACTTGCTGCTGTCATTCTCTTTCTCAATTGTCTCCCATGAGAGCAAACAAAATTCATGTGAAAATTACACCAGATGCTTTGAAGTTGCTCCATCTGTGTGTGTGTGTGTGTGTGTGTGTGTCTATGTGCGTGTCTCCATGTAATCATTGGCAGTGCATGTCTACATGTGTATTTGTGTGCACGTCTGGCTGTGATAACCTTCATGTTTACGCATCCACCTGAGAATACCTACACGTGTGTGCGTGTGTGTGTGTGTGTGTGTGCGTGTGCGTGTGTGTGTGTGTGTGTGTGTGTGTGTGTGTGTGTGTGTGTGTGTGCGTGTGTGTGTGTGTGTGTGTGTGTTCTTGGCTGGGACTCTGACAGAGATGGATGAGGCAGAATTGGCCCTGCAAGGGACTTGTGTGCTTTTGCGTCAGTGACCTCTGATCTCGGCGAGGCCGGCAGCGGCGGACACGCTCTCCCACCGTGCATTAGTTAATGACCAATTGCTGTCTCCCTGCAACACACACATGTGGGTTTCTCATCTTCAGAAGAGACGGTGTGCGTATGTGTGCGTGTGTGGGGGAGCAGATGGGTATTGGGCAGGAGGGAAGGGTGAATCAACAATGACTTGACGAATTTAAACAACCCAGAAGGACTCTTTGCTCAATTCTTCACTTGGACCACATCCAGAGTTGCTGATAGAAAGAGGACAAATCAATTTGCTTTCACATTATTATCAGACACTCTTTACAGCTCTACGTGTGGAGGGTTTCAACATCAGGATATCATTCAAACATTCATTGTGATATCTTGGTTGGTTGGTTTCAGACTGGCAGTGTTTCAGTGGCTTTTATATAAATATCAGATATTGCATCAAGTTTTGTTGTAACACTGTCATATCATACCACACTTTTTCATGAGATGTTGTGATGTGTTTTATCAATCATATCATTTTCTGTTATAAAATACTAGTAGTAGTGTATGCTTTTTGAAAGGGTAAAGTTGGCCATACTCTGTATTTTCATCTGTGCCATAGCGCTCCATTGTTGTCCAAAAACATTTAAAAACACACCACTGAGCCACACCAACAATTGGGTGACATGTTCATTAATTACCATGAGCACACACACTTTTAACTTAACCCCACATCAACCACCATGCTTTGCGTAAATACAAAGGGTTCATTTGCAAAAGCAGTTATCTTTATTTTGATTTACTGTATTTTCTTTACAATATTTTTTATTATGCAGTAAATAAGAATATCAATCAAACTGATGGCGGTTTATTCATTTTAAGAATGGCAACTGTAACGATTCCCTCCTGTTTGAGCAACACTTGCTCAAAACTGCAGTGCCCAGCTGTTTTAGGAAATTATTGAGTGTTAAACTGAAACATACATGTCTTTAAAGCCTTCAGTAGTGCGTAGAGCAGAGTGCCACAGACAGTATGGCTGTCACCAAGTATTGAGACACAAACTCACATTTGATTTGTTCACAACAACAAAATAGAATATCACCAGCTTTGTGTTATGCTTACACTGAAGACTTTGTACATCCTGCTATAGCAACACCGTTTAAATAAAAGTACTGTTACAGTAATAAAGCACATTTGAATTTGGGTGATCTCATGCCAACTGTCATTAAAGAGAAAGGGAGAGAGAACAAAGAATGTGTATGTTTAAGGGAGAGAGAGGACACCTTACCTTCCTTCTCCTAGCCTAATTGCTTCTCTTTTCCCTCACGGTTCTCTCCTCTCATTCATCTCCAAACATATGGAGTGAACACCTCTCACCTCCTCTCTCCTGTCCTCCTTTCTTCCTCTCCTTCTTCCTTCCTTCAGTACAGTGCTGAGCCAGCACTTCCGCCTCCTTCATCCCTCTCTTTCTAATTCTCCCTCCTACTTTCTATTTCTCTCTTACTCCCCCCCCCTCTCTCTCCAAGCCACAGCAGTGGAACATGGAGCACAATGCTAATCAGGCTCCCGCGTATGTACACCTCCCTCTCTCTCATTCACTCACACACAGACACAAGATGGAGAACCCCATCTGTCAGAAGTTGTAAAAAGAGACAAACTTTGCCTTGCCTTTTATCTGCCTGACTCTTCCACCTCCCCTCCCTCAATCCCTTCCTCTCTCTCTCTCTCTCTCTCTCTCTCTCTCTCTCTCTCTCTCTCTCTCTCTATCTCTCTCTCTCTCTCTATCTCTTATTTGTTTTATGTCAGCATCAGCTCCCAAATGGGGCAATCAGCAGCCATGAGAGTATAGTAGTGTTCTCTTTCTTTGTATACCCATCATTTATGCTGTCCCATGCTTTCAGAGATCCTCTACTTCACAAACTCTTCACAAATTCATCATCATATCTGGCCAATCATATTTTGTTTTATTGTTTGTTTCAGACCTCCTACTACGCGACCCACCACCTCGATGAAGACCACAAGCTGAAAACTGTCCCTCTGTCCATGCACCTTAGAAGAACATATATGGTTAATGGGAATCTGTGTGATCGCTCCATGTTGAAAAGAAAGATGAACATCAGAATCTGGCTAAAACAAAATCCCAAATCAGTCCTTTTTCTAGCCCGGTCCCAGACCTCTGAGTCTCTAACCACATAATGCTCAATAATTTAATCTGAACAGGTAGGTGTTCTTTCTGCTAGGCTCTAGGCCTGCCGCACCTCCACCGGTGCCCACTTGTTAGCTGCAGGGTCATCAGCTGGGGACCACCGCTCATAGATGTTTCGCCCCTTAACCCAGAACATCTCCTGGTGGCGGGGCAGTGAACAGGGACGTCTCCCTGACACCCCCTGCAGCTAACCTTCTTCAGGAGTTGCTTGTTCCCCATGCCTTGTCTCGCCTTCTCAGCCAGAGCCAAAAACTTGCCTTCTCCGCCTCCTCTGATACCTCCCTGGTTGCCTTGTGCAGTCTGGCTCCCCGTAGCCCTAGGTCTTTTAGCAGACGCGCCGTTGAGTCTCCCACGAAACCTCTAGCGCCCACTTCCACCGGGTAGAGCCTCACGTTCCATCCACTTTCTCTGCACTCTGCGACCAGGTCAGCATATTTTGCCCTCTTCCTTTTGTGAGCTACCTGCAATCCTTCTTCCCATGGCACTGTTAGCTCAACCAGCAGTGCTGATTTTCCATCTGAGGTCCACAGAACCATGTCTGGCCACAGTGTGGTGCTGCAGATTTCCCCGGGAAAATGGAGCTGCCTGCCCAGGTCCACCTCCATCCTCCACGCCAATCCTGGTGTCAGGAGCTTGGGTGCTGGTCTCCTTTTGGTATTGGCTGCTGGCTCCCCTTGCCTGAGGAAGTGGATCTGCTGCTTGCTCCCTGCTGGACTCTCCTTGGTTGCCTCTTGCCTTCTTTTCTCCACCACTTCTGTCAGCTTCCTGAGCACTTGGTCGTGTCGCCATCTGAACTGACCTTGTGTCAGTGCGGTTTTGCAACTTGACAGGCTGTGCTGGAGGGAGGCATTGATGGTCCCGCAGAGGTCACAGATTTGCTCTGTCCCAAACCACTGATGGAGGTTGCGAGGGCAGGGTAGGGTGTCATAGGTTGCCCTGATGATAAAACTGAGTCGAGCCTGTGGCAGTTTCCAAATGTCTGCCCACTTAATCGTAGTGTAGTAAAAGTAGATTGGGTATTGCTATTTCAGCCACTGAAGCATTGAGGTAGGTCTATGATTAAGATTGGTTACATCATCTTCCTGCATAGCAAGCTAGCCAGCTAGCTACATCTATGAATACTAACAGTAAGAAAAATGGCAACAAGGGTGGACAGGCAGAAAAGATCAGGATTTCTTTGATCTTTGTCAAAAACACTGATATTACTGCTCCTAGTAACTGCTAACTTGCGGTCTCATTTTATGGCTTTATTCCATAGCTGTGAGCAGCAAAATTACAAGAAATTAAAAGGAAAAAAAAGTGAAAGAAAAATGGCGAATGACATGCAACAAAAATGGGCAGGAAATTAATATTGGATGATGTGGTTCTTGGGCAGTGCTCTAAGTCCTTGGCCACCAGGGCAGATCCCTCAACTTCCATTTTGACTTAAATGACATTGGCAGGACATATCACTCACTACTGATTGGGCAATGCAAAACAAAAACAAAATATATGCCCCTTTCAACAAGAAATTGGATAACATGGGCATGATTGAAGGCTAGTCCTTGGATTAACATTATAGGTTAACAATGTACCACTGTAAGTAAGTAAGTAAGTAATGTTTTCATTATTGGATTGAGCACTCGCAATTAGATCACAGATTTTGGCCTCTTTGCAGCTTTGTCGGTTGTCTCACATTTCTTAGAAAATGCACTTAACAAAGCACTGATTGCCCCGCCAATGTATTTGTTTTTATGTGGCTGACAAAAGCACTAACTGGCAAACAATCCTCAATAATATGAACCATGCTCGGATCAGTGTTGGTGATTAAATTACTTTAGAGCTAACAGTACTCTCCCTGATTGTGTTACAGTGACCCCAAGTCCTTAATTTCCTTTCCGCCCACTGTTTGAAACTAAATTGATTTCAAAGCCTTCAGACATCAGTTCAGATTTGGGAGCACAATACTGGAATCAGAAAGTATGTCCTTAAATTCATCTCTTTTTTCAGCTCTACTGATGCTGTTCTGATGCAGTGGTATTTGAATTGTTTGGATGTTTGGATCACAATTGCACGTAGACCGTGGCAGTGAGACAGCACCAGTAAAACAGGAGAATAAAAAGACAGCAAGCCATTTCAAAAGATTATTTCCAAAATATTCAGGAATAGTTTGACATCTTAGGGAATATGCTTATTCGCTTTCTTGTCCAGAGTTAGATGGGAAGATCCATAGCACTATCATATGAGTATAGTAAATATGAAATTACAGTCAGCAGCCTGTTAGCCTAGCTTAGCATAAAGATTGGAAACGGGGAAACAGCTAGCCTGGCTCTGTGTGACCAAGAAATAGGGTGCCATGCCATTATTTCGACAGCCCATTATTTTGAAACCCCAATATTCAGAAAAATGTTCCATTGGTCTGACCAACCAATGCCCATTCCGAAGGCCTGTTGTGCCAAAAATACACATTCTGGTATCACCAACTTTGCATACGTAAACTGACGCAGCTTACATACTGTACATACTAACCCGAAACCACATTTTCCTACATCTAACCAAGTAGTTTTAGTGCCAAAACCTAACTGAACTACTTTCACATTAACCATATGTTTATTATTGTTATATGACACAGTAGGTCACCTAACTATTACCATAATGACGAAGGTCATCTGATTGTGGGTCACCTGACTTCGCCCTTTCCTGCATGTCCTAAGATATGAAGATATTAAGGGCAAAAAACTCCAGGTAGAGTGTGTACTTTTGGAACAACAGGCCTCCAGAGCAGTTGGCTGTCAGACAAATAGGCTTTCAGTACAATGGGACATTTTTAGGACTATTGAGGTTTTAGAATGATGGGTCATCAGAACAAAAGGCAGTCCCACGCATAAACACTTGTAAAAACAAAACTTGTGATGGTATTACACTTCAGTTTTTGTATGGATTGGCCAATACATCCAAAATTTGTACCCCTACTTGGTGTTACTACTCAATCAAATGAGAACAAAGACATGACGCACATACAGTATTTTTAGATTCACTGTGACTCAGATGAATATCTCAGATGTTCATTGTGACTAAACGTCCATAAGTTCACTAACAAATCAGTAAGTAAAGAGTACCAAAGTAATGCAGTGACAGTTGTCTGTGCATCCAAGGGCACAATGCAAACAAGAACTGCTAGTAACTAATTTGCCACACTGGTGCCAATTTGACATAATGTGAACAAATAAAAGCAAATGTGGAAATTGGAGCCAACAGCTAACTACAGTAACTGACTCTACTACTATTGCTCCTTTAAGAGTACAGTGCATATTTGTGGGAAATGTTGAAAGTTAGGTATTACCACTTTTTCTACTCTCATTCATTGCTTTATCTTAGCAAACTTAGAATAGGGTGGACAGGTTTTTCAAGAGTCAAAAAGTGAAGCAGACAAACCTCACTACCAGTCAATGAATGGATCTTACTGTTGTTCACAGCTTACTTGACACTGACCTGAACTGCTGGCTGCTCGTAAACGTCTCACACTCTACTCACTCCATGGTTAACGCAAGACAGCAGTTATTGTAAATCCAATTTCAATTTCCGAGTTCCTCCACAGTGTTTCTGTTAGGAACACAAGCAGAAACATGATTGACTCCAAAAGACTTGGATGAAAACTGGCTAAGCAGCAAATGCTTTTTATTTTATGACATTAAGAGAGTCGCCTGGGGTCTGAGAATTTTGGTTCTCAGAAAGTGCAATGCGGGCGTGTTATCATAAACAAGGACAAATGACATACAGTAGAATGTGTCTGTGTGTGGCAGTTGTGTTGCATCTTGTCACCAGATTCTCTATGACACTACTAATTAGACTCTCAGCAACAGACAGGCTGCACACACACACACGCACACACACAGCCTGACTCAGGGGGTACCACATCGTCAAGACAGGAAACACCCTGGGTGCTGTGGCAACCTATAGAGAACAATGGGACCGGCATGCTGCGCATCACCACAGGCAACAACAACTTCATCTGCTGCGAAGTTGTTGTGTTTTCTCCCAAGTCTCTCGCCATAATTTTTTCTCTTTCTTTCTCTTTCTCACTCTCTTTAACTCTCTCCATTTCTCTCTCTTCCTTCATCTCCAATCTTTGTGTCTCTCTCTCACTGTGTAATCATATCCTTTACACCATAGGCTCCCAATCTAATCTCATGCATCGCTACTCTTTAATTAAACTGATTTGCAGAGAGCCTCTCCTCCAGTCTGTCCTCAATTCATTCATGCCCCCATACCAAAACACACATACATACACATACTCATGCAGTACATCCCCATCCCGCTATGTTCTCGTTGGCAGCTCTGCAATCAACCGAAATGCCACGCAGTTCGCAAAATGTTACTCCTAATTATTTCCTGATCTCACTGAAGCAGCTGTCCCCCATCCAGTACAATTGCTCTTTGATTAGTGACACCAAACGGCGATGACTCCACAACAAGCAGCCGGGCAGAATGTCCTGAGATGACACCTCGGGATGGGTGGGTAGGTCAAATTGTCACTGGCTGTTGTTCATTGTAAGCTGAAATTGAACCGAGCAAGACAGGGTTATTCACCCAGAGCAGTGGGTTTCATTTTTTAAACCATATGCAGTTAATCACAGTAAACGAGACAACACACACACACACACACACACACACACACACACACACACACACACACACACACACACACACACACACACA
>JBBPCS010002935.1:0-12896 GCA_037974645.1 Hollardia meadi
TATATTTTTTTTTTTTTTTTTTTAAACACTCATGAGGTGTACTACTGGATTTTTTTTTTTTAATCCTAAATCCAGTCTCCTGTTCCCAGTAGCAGAAATCAATAGTCAACATATTTTAGCTTACATCACAAACTATTATTGGCTGTTGTCTGTGCCTTCATCTTGTTTGGATTATTAAGTTATTAAACCTTGCAGTACTTTAACCTCAGATGAATTCTACAGCGATTTAAACCTCAGCTTCTGAGGACACACCAATGGGATTTAGGAGACCTTGTGATGTTGCAAAACTGCAGCTAACGACAAACCAACATGACTTCGGTTTGGTCACAAGGAAGCTCCACTGGGTAACCTTTAACCTTTCACTTGCACTCCTGTGCCACGTCAAGTCTTGTTGGCGTTCAAGACGGAGCTGCTGCGCTCTCCATAGAAGCACAAAGCCATATTGCATGGATTGATGTTTACATGTCAGTGACTTGCTATACTGACAGCCATAGCTTTTCAGTGCTCGAGTGCCCCGCTGAGTGCAGCCCACATGCTCTATTGGAGGTTTGCTTCCTGTACATTGTGTCCAGCTTGGTTGGGTTGTGTATATGAGGTAGATAGTGTGTGAACAGTCAAAAATGCCAATACTGTTTCCTATTGATACATTCCTGATTGTCCCTCTGACTGTGCAGCCTGTTCTTTTCTACCCTCCTCCTCCTCAGTGCAACCTGTGCTTTGTCGTACAATGAAAGAGTTATGCCACTGAAAATAAGTGAAACAAGCCTTGAATGTTTCCTGGCAACATGAAAAAAATGAAACATGGTGGGACATTCGGCCTCAGGAAGTGTGTCACCAGGTGTACCTCAACAAGTGTCTTTCCTTGATACCGAGCCAGTCAGGAATTTGCCAAACAGATCAAGGTCATAACTCTTCCCTTGTACGGTGGTGTTTTTTCCTATCCTTCAACTGAGTGCATGTCAACTGAATGTCCAGTAACTTCTTTGCTGTAGTATTAGGCCATGCTACTCTTCAATGGGTTTTGTGCATTTCTTACCTTCTTTCTTTTCTAGTATTCCTATGAAGGAGACAGACTAAAATCTATTATATTAAATATATATATATATATGACTAGAAAAATTGCATACAAGAATGAACATTCACTTTTATGGCAATGTTTAATGAAATATTAATTCTTAATGTATGTTTCAGTAAAACAGCTTTCTCTTCTTACATGTAGAGACTTATTGCAGGGCAAGTATTATATTTGGTCTTTAAAGAATATCTTGTTGAAATTCTAGACGATGTAGAGTGATGCAATTCAATAAAACTATAAAACTGAGAACTGTGTGGCTTTTCAATCCTGCGGATGATTCACATCGATGCTCATTTCATGCTGAAAGGTTCCGTAAAGTCTGAGATTAATTTTAGCTTTCAGTCATCAGCTGTGGTGGAGTTTCTGTCCTGATGGAAGTCGAATCATCCTGCGGCACAATCCTCAATCCACGAATGTTTAATGAACGTTAAAATGAGATCATTTCACCTGATCTCAATCCAACAGAGATGTGAGATACAGTCTCATTAAAAGGGCACTCCACTGATTTTACACATCAAGTGTCGTGGGAAAGTGGAAATTAAGTCAAAATTAAGTATAGAGTTGGTTTTTGAGTGTGCTAGCGATGGAGACTACACTCCCACAATGCAATGCGCAATGGAAGCGGAGATGTTCACAGCTGAAATAAAATATAGTATTCATTTTAATTAAGTGTAAAAGTATAGCAACAGCATTATGTAAAAGGTTCAACATTCAATTTGTTACTTTAGTACAAAAGTATTATCAGCAAAATGTACTTTTATTACCTCCGCCAAGGAGGTTAAGTTTTCACCCATGTTTTCATGTCCGTTTGTTGGTTTGTCATCAGGATTACGCAAAAACTACTAAATGGATTTCCGCAAAACTTGGTGGAAGGATGGGGCATGGGCCAAGGAAGAACCCATTAAATTTTGGCAGATCCAGGATTTTTTAAAAATCTCTTTAGCATTGTGATAGGGCATTTTTCCATATTTTCAATAATTTTCCAGGAAATAATGCATGGATCTTGATAAAAATCAGACATATTTAGAGGGCTGGTATCTATGAGTGTGTACAATTTAGTGCGGATCCAAATAAAAATCTGGATCTAGCGGATTTAAACGTGTCTTCATAGGGGGGTAGTCATTTCCTGGCTGCTGTATGGTAACAAATAGAGCTAGAAACCTGCAACTAGTTGGAGGTATGCGCTCTACTGAGTACCATTCTAGTTATCAAAAGTAAAAGTTTGCGACTAGTCCCTCTGAGTATTATGACAAATGTATAATTGGAATATTATTACTGATGCATTCACTCAAAAGCAGCATTTTAATGTTACAGCTGGTTTCCACCACATTAAAAAATCTAATGAATTGTGGTCGTGAGACACCGCTAGAAAAATGTTGGAAAACAAATAAATCGAGAAAAACAACTAAAATTGGGCCTATTTGTTAAGTCCTTGTTTAATTGACATCTAGTGCCGCATGTCTAATTTCCTATTAGTATTATATAAAGTATGCAGATTTTTGGAAACCTAACTGAGAAAAAGTTCCAGGATCCAGGAAAGGATCCAGTATTTTTGGAGCTTGCACTAACTCAGGACTAAAAGTCAGCATGTCTCCACTTCCGTTTGCTTTGAGTTTGACTATTTTTTTAAAAATCCATCCCTCTCAAACTTTATGTAGGTACAATACTGAGTCACTGGAGTGCCCCTGCAAACATCAAACGTCTGTTGCTTTTGGAACCAAGTATTGCAAGACAAAACTTAGCCATAACACTGGCTACTGTTGGCTGAACAACGTACCTCATGCGGGCTTTTATTTTCCTCATGTACACAAAAACAGCTACACATTTAACAAGGGCTTCATATAAAAATTATTTTATTCAGTTATTTTTTCATTACCGCAGCATTCACTATGGCTACTTTTCACATCATTATATGCTTTTCAAATATCAGAATGTAGCTCTTTTTTTTTAAACACACAAAACACACAATATATATAATAGATATAACAAAACGTATTTACACACATATCCATGTACAGAAACGTGTACACATCTTCCCTCCCCATCCCTTCAAGCAACCTCCGTCAGTCTGACCTCCATCACATTTTAGTTGTAACTTGCAGACTGAAGCTTTCCAGGTTACTGCACCATGTTTGGCACACATGATACTATTTTAATAGTTTTAATTTCACTTTGGTCCAACTTTCTGGTTTTTATGTGACTGATAATGCAATATTGTGACCACCAATAAAGTATGTATGTTTAAGAAAATGCCCGAGGAGCTAAAAACGTTACATGTTTATAACCCCCTGCCCACCATCAGTCTAAGGTCAGTAAAAGTTAAGATGTAGTCACCAGTCTGTGCTTGAAAAACCCGTGGATCAGTGAGGGAGGAGGAGGAGGAGCTGTCAGATCTTTCCCAGGACCTGCATGACGGCGATGGTGGTGCTCTGGCCGAAGATGAAAGCTCCGCAGAGGAGGGTCACCGCTCCCCAAACTGTGAGGATGACTCTGGAGGGGACAAGGTGGAGTGTAACACCTGAAGCGAATGCTGCAAGAATCTCTGAGATCAGTCAGGAGAAAACCAGGTATCATCCCTTTGGTCTATCTAATGGCACAGGCTTTCGGACAATTTTTCATTCACAGTCATTCATTCATAGTGTTGCACTTGTTCATAAACACTAAAATGGCAGAAGCCCTTATATAACAATGAAATAAGAGCTTGAGAGACTTTCCAACCCTGCATAGCTGCTCTCCTCTGCACTGATGCTTCACTCTTCCAGCATTGTTCAAACTCACATTAGTGCTTAAATGACGAGAAGACTGACTGACAAACATGACTCAACATCCATAAAAGGAGGCCCAACAGGCTGCATTGTTGCTTACATGCATACAATACAAAAGACGGGTTGAAGCCGATCCCAGCTAACATTGACCAAGTGGCAGGTGCACCTTGGACAGGTCGCCAGCCAATCACAGGGCTAACACATGGAGACAGACCACCATTCACCCTCACGCTTGAGCCAACAATTAACCTAAACTAAATGGTAATGTGCTAAGGATTGCACCACCGTACCACCAAAGGGAGAACAAAGCACATAGATGATTTAGCTGTCTGTAAAGTCTTGGTGGAAAAGAGCGAGTATTTACAGTAGAGAGGGTAACACTAGAGGAAAAGTTATGGGGTCATTCAAATCAAAAAGGGTTCATCTCTGTGTGGGCTCAGTAAATTTCAAGGCAATCTGACCTGAGGTGCACTACAGGAAGCCCATTAACTGTCCTAATCCCCCACTAAGCATGAATGTGACTAAATGTCAGTGATCTGCACATTACAATTTAATCTTCATTGTGTCCAAGTAGAAACCTTCACTGGCAGCTATTTATAAAGCAGTTAGTGTCTGCAGTACCAAATATGTTTATGTAGGAAATCTGTCATATTGTTTGTTTTATCAGCCACACCAATAAAACCACTGACAGGTGAAGTGAAAAACATTGATCATCTGGTTACAAGTCTAAGTTCCACTGGGAAACCTTGGGTTCATGTGGATGTTACTTCAACACGAACCATCCACCTCAACACCGCTGCAAACCGAGCACACCCCCTCTCACAGCAGCAGCACACATACATCCTCATCCTCAGCAGGTGTATGCGTAGGATCCGTGCTGACATCTGTGGGACTTGTCGCCATGTCCTATACGCTACGACACCCACTCAGACAGTTTAACTTATTTTAGTACATCCCCTTGGTCACGTGAGTATTATTCTAGATGTAGACTTATAACACATTTACATGTAGTTTCTCCTCACCTGGTCTTCCAGGAAACTGGCTCCGACTGCATGGCAAACATCAAACAGAGTCCTGTTCAAACACATCACAGGGTTTAAGGGATGCAACACAATCTGAGAGAATACAGATCATATCTATAACCACAATGTCACCTGGAAAGATGAAGATGAAGAAGGCGCTGATCCCTCCAATGACACTGATGACCTTGCTGATGTCTGGTACGAACATGGCGATGAGCAGTGTCAACGTTATCCACAGGACCGTCAGCATGTAGCGGCTGCGGCTTTCAAGCTCCGTCACCACGCCGTCATGCCTCCGCCACCAGCTCAGCAGGGGGTCCTGGATCACGGACCTGATGAGCAGGAACAGGTGGGTTTTTGATCAATTAGTGTGGCTAATAATAATAACAATAATAATAATAATAATATAATAATAGGGGTCTGCAGCGAAAACATCGTCTATTATAAACATTGTAACTCAGGCAGAGAATTTATGGAGTTCAGAGCTCGTCTTTACTTTTTTTATATTTATCTAAAAATCCTGCATCCACAAATTTATGGTAAATTTGACTTGTCATTTAGAAAACGTTATGTAAATATGTTAATCTCAACATTTTACACACCTTTGGATGATTTAGAGTGAAATAGTGAGAGAGATTGAGTCTAAGATTCAACTAAATTCACCAAGGCTGTAGCACCCAATAATGGAATCATTTCTTGACCAAGTCAAGTCAAAATTTGCACTAGATCGCAAAATGTAGTAAAACCCATCAATGTAATAATGTGATCAATAATGTAATAAAAAAGTCCTGATTTATTACCTATTCACGTAGTCTAATCCAAGATCCACTCTGGTTACACAATGATCAATTAGTATGGGTATCAAATCCTAATCAATTTTCCATTGATAGGGATTTTACCCATACTATTTAGTATGCCAGAAAAAGATTTAGCAAACAGTATATGCCAAAAATATCTACCTACCTAATATGCTTTTCTGTCTGTTCTGACCCACAATCCTTTGCCAGCGGAGGACAGCACTGGCAGCATTATAAATTGTGCATACTTGTACACTTCACAAAAAAAGCTTTCTTTTACATTTTTACATTATCCGTAAAATGGCATTATTGTGTGCCACTGAGGCCGTGTCCCTGACCTGCCCAGCAGCAGGATGATGGGGTAGATGGTGATGATGGAGACTCCGAACAGCAGCCTGGCGATGAGCATCAGAATGTCGTTGCCACTGTACGACATCAGAATGTCGGCCTTCACGTCCTTTCCAAATGTCAGGTACCCATAAACCCCTGCAACAGAGAAAGGGGGAGGGTGTTTCCTTATCCATCGCAGCAAATAGTGCGTCTAATACCACATGGAAAGACAAATTATCCTAATGAAATGGCCGCTGCCATTAGTGACGCATATGCACCTGGCCATCCACATGATGTAAAAGAAAATAGATTTTCTCCCGGTGAACGAGTGCTTGCAGGATCGGGAAATCCCACAGCCTGTTCATGTCTTAACTGTAATTGTATAATTCTATAAAATGGCTTTGTTCATGTTTGCCTGTTTAGGCACAGTGGCTTCAGTGTTTTAGTCCCTGTACCTCTTTTCTCACCATGCCCTTATAAATGCACCATCTGTAAGTTTGTTCTGTATATTAAAACTTATTGAGATCAAGTTCTTTTTAAAAAAAAAAAAATGCTATTAATAGGCCATCTCTCAGTATCATTAAAAAATGAAAATGAAAATTACAAGTATAGATGAAATTTGATTAGATTATGAAGGAATTTTAACGACCCCATCTGTTAAAATTGACAGACAAGGAGAAAGGCCAACGCAACCTCTGGTTCCACACACATTAGATTTGGTTTCCGTTTCCTCCGACAGTCGTGGATATGTAAGAACTTTGGAAAAGAGACAGAAATTATGTTAAAATAATTTTGCTCCACACAGGGTGTAAACCCCGGTCTCTAAAGTGAAAGCCCTGTGATTAACCCAACACTCCATCCCGACCTTAATACACTTTCTTTGCTTACTTACGTACATAATTTGTATGAAATTATATGTTAAATGCACTTATTTTGGCTGAAACCATAATTTGTTTCCTAAACCTAACCAAGTAGTTTTTATGCCTAAACCTAACCAAACCACAATTTACAACATTAACAGCACGTAAGCTAATTTTTTATCTTGTTGTCCGCCACAGACGCTAAATGCTCACATCAGCATGCCAACATGCTAACAATGACAACGCTAACTTGCTGATACTTATCAAGTATAGTTTAAACATATTCACTATCTTAGGATAGCATGTTAGCAAGCTACCACTTTCCAATTAGCGCTAAATACAGTACAGCACCTGTAGAAAATGTCAGTGTAATTTATCCAAGATATTTCAGTTTGTACCGAGGCAGTGGACCGACAGACACTGCCATTTCTAGAGCGGCTAAAAATCTTGGTCATGAGGACAAAACTGCTTTCAAGCATAATTTTACAACCTACAAGCTACAACCTCCATAGTATGCTGCTCACTTTACCTCGATGTGACTCCTTTACACAAAGCTGTAAAGGGAAAAAGAGGATCCCAATCATACATCTGGAACAAACTTCTCTTTATCAAAACCACCCAAAAATATGCTTTTTATTCCCTCCTGGTGCTGATACTGCACTGGAAATGCGTGGGGGACAAACTGGGTGTATTATAATACTGGGGAAGTGCATAGAAGAAACCTGTTAGCGAGTAGATGACGAGACAGAAGATCATGGAGATCACAGAGATGAAGACCCAATGAGAGAGCCGCTGGTTCTCCATGCTGCTGTAGATGGCGATGGACGCCTCGTGGCACTGGAACAAACACACAGACAGGAAAGTAAACTGAAAAATCCAGAAATGTGAACTCAACGCAGAGGATGAAGCTCAACTACATCTAATCGGTACAGCAGTATACTTCATGTGCTACAAGCCTGATGTTGGGACGCTGTGTAAAACGGAATGCAATCCATGTTTTCCAAAGTGTTCCCGAGCCCATGTAGTAATATCCTTTCTACAGTCATGTGTTTGACAAAGTGGTGAACCTCGGCCCACCCTCGCTTGTTAACAACTCATACCCAATCATGATACTATCACCCGTTACCAATCAATCTGTTTACCTGTGGAATATTCCATCGTATATTGTCTTTGTACTGTTTTCATCTGAGTAGATGTCAAAAATAATTAGCAAATTATTACATTCCGTTTTAATTAGGTTTTCCACAGCATCCCAACTTTTTGGAATCAGGGTTGTAAAACCTCCTCTCTGGTTAGGTAGGGACTAGTTATTGGTCAGACAAACCGCCAACCTTGGATTGGAGCGGAGCTCACAGTGAAGGGGGATGACGATCCAAAGGTCTTAGTATCTGATCTCTCTGCCAGTGTGAGGAACTGAGATGAGGTGGGGAATTAAATGAAGGCTATCGGCTCTAAGGGGCACAATGAGGGAAGGTAAACCATCACAGAGGTCAGGATACATACTCTCGTCCCCACTTGATCCCAGCTGCCACCACTCGGTTTTAAATTTCGCTTCTCCTTCCCCTCCTCCACTCCTCTCAGGATCTCATCAGCTCTCTTTTCAACCCTCAGCAGTGCAATCACTCACCCCAGGGGAGTGTGTCCCTCCATGTGTTTGTGTGAGTGGACATGCATCAGTCCTTTCACACTTTCCCCTTCTTTTATTAGATCCCACCAGTATCCCTCAGCGGTTACCTTGGCAACTTGAGAAGTCATACATCCGTCCGTCCTGCGTTAGACTGAGAGAATGAACTTTTTCTCATACCCTGCCCTGCAATTAAATATGAAAAGCTAACTCTGCCAACTTCCCATGGAGCCTGCTGAAACCTGAGAAAGTCCAGGTCCTGAAGATTTTTTTTCAGAAAATACACTCTGCACCACTTCAGTAACCATTTTTCCATCTAATTGTCAAGTGAATTTTGAGTTAACTTTAGAAATGTTAGAAGATAAGAAAAAAAAGATTATAACTGCTCTGCAGCAGCGGGTCAGGACCGGGCATTTGGAGCAGGCAGACAGGAAGGATGATAAAAGGAAGAGAATGAAGACAAATGAGAAATACAGGAGGATCCATCAGCAGAACTGTCTGGACCAAAATAATCACTAAACCCTGAAGTCATGTCTCTAATTCACACAGCACAATGCCTAATTTTCATTCTGTATCACCAGAGTCTTGAACTCATGACCTCAGACACAAACAGCACATCGTGATCATGTTGAGCTACACAGAGAGGAGTTCTGTGATGGCAGGAATTAGATTCAGACAAGTTTATTGATCCCAAGAAGGGAAATGCATGCAGCTTACCAGGTCCATATATACAACTCCATAGATAAGATTATGAGAATGAGAATTATGAAGTGGCTTCACACATGACAAACACATGATGGCTTCTCGGCAGAGCAGCCCAGACTATAATAATTTAAAAGTTAATAAATTACAAAGTTCTTTGAAATCATGTGTCACTAATCAAGTGTTTCTCAGTCCTGGTAGTCCTGGGACGCCCTGCATGTTTTAGATGCGTCTCTGCTCCAACACACCTGATTCAAATGAATGGCTCGCTATCAGACCAGCTGATCATTTAAATCAGGTGTGTTGAAGCAGAGACACATCTAAAACATGCAGGGTAAGGGGTCCACAGCACAATGAACATGATGTTCATATTGCATCACCCGGGGCTCAAACTCACAATCTTAGACACCAAGAACAAGTCCTGATGTCATTGATCTACCTGCAGAGTGAGAAACCAGCTGGCTTCACACTCTGACTGAGACAATCAGCAGGGCTGCATGTAAAGGTTAATTTTTAAACTAGTGTAAAAAATTCAGTAATCAAGACAAAATTCCGAGAATTTCTGTACTTCAGCTATACAACAAAGAGATAACTGTAATTTATTTTTAAAAAGATTGACTGCTCCATATGTGAGAAATTGATGTTTAAAGATGCTCTTTGACTGCAATTGTCTCCATGAGGATAGAATTCAATCAAATGTTGTCAAAAATTCATTTTCTGGATAAAATTCTGAAATTTACCACACTTCATCTACCATGACAGCAATTTTTTAAAATTATTTTTCATGAAGATTGGAGATTTATTTAGTGAGGATTTGCAGTATCTGTTTACAATACTGTTTACAGTCAAACATTTTGATGCACTGTGGGTTCAATTTTTGATATTTCAAAAATCTGACTGGATTGTTTGTGGAGGACAGTCTGAAGATGCTGTGTAGCAAGTTTTGCATCAATTGAACAAAAACTGTAGGAGGAGATAGGTTTAAAGAGTTTTACAGTTTTTTGAAAGAAACAGAGTGATGGACTTCATAATTCCTGCCAGCTCAAAGTGTCTGACAATTTCTGCATAATCAGGCCAACATTTTGGTGAAAGTTGCAAAGTCATAGCACATATGGTTGATTTATTATGAAAGAAGAACAAGAACAACAGAGAAGAAGATGTAAAAGTCACAAATCGGAAACGAAACCAGTCGCCTTGGCCATGAGAAAAATGGAGAGAGATCTTTGGGAACTTTTTCACACATTATGGAAATCTAACCCGAGAAGACACAGACAGCTTTTTCTTCTTCTCTCGGACAGACAACAGTCATGTGAGTTAAATGTTTGCTAAGTCAGAACTTTTCAAAAAAGTTGATCTCCCATAAAGTCCATTAACTCTTTTTTTTTTTTTAAGCAAAAAAAAAAGCAAAATGCAAACATTTTTAAAATTTTTCTGTTTCCATCTATCTTTTCAAATGCAATACTACGAAAATACACTGTGGGAAACACAAATCTGAAACACTAGTTTAAGCCAAATTTGCACCAGTCAAGTTGCATATATGTAGAGAATGCTTTGAAGAAATCTAATAAAAAGGTATTAAGTGTACTTTTGGGGGAGTCAAGTTCCTTGTGTGTTTGAAATAAAGCTGATTCTGATAAAAAAAACAAAGTTGTAGCCATTGTAGTTAATGTTTCAAATATGGATGTTGCTGCAAAAAAGCTACAAATTCTAAAATGTGGATGCTTCACACAACCTGGCAGCACAGAAGATCTATACAATCAGCACAGTTTCAAGGTTGTCACAATCTCTCCTTCTGTTTCTGAGTTATGGTGTTGAATAATGGCCAGAAAAGTGTTTCTGCACAACATTCACTACATAATGTCGTAGTGAATTTGACCTTTTGGATAGAAAATTTTGTCACTTCATAATTTTATCCTGTTAGACATTTGTGTAAAATGTTGTCATAATTAGCCTTTAAATTCTCGAGTTGGGGCCAATAACATGTTATGTGATGTCAAAGTGACCTTTCACTACCAAATTTTAATCAGTTCATCTTTGAGTACAAGTTGACATTTTTGCCAGATGTAATGAAATTCCCTCCAGGTGTTCCTGAGATATTGCATTAACAAGAATAGGTAGGACAGACGGACTACCAGAAAAACCTAATGCCTCTGGCCACTCCTGTCACTGGCGTGGAGGCATAATTTTCTCATTTTCTCTAGTGGCGTTTCGCCATGCAGATACATTTGGTTTTATGCGCCCAATTTCTGGAGATTTGCCTCTGAAACGTCTGCCTCCACCCCAGCACCATGGAAGTTTGGTGCTCACCTTCCACAGCAGTGTTTCCAGAATCCGATTCCTTGTTACTCTGGATTAATCTTAAGACTTATGGGACATTTCTTTTTTTAGACAGTAGTTCCAGCAGGCAGCATTTGAACTTCTCTCTGAAGCTTCATTTTGTTTTTGGCATTTTGCTTTTATCAGATAGTGATAATAGAGATTCAAACAGTATCTCTACACAACAAAGGTCTAGTTTAACTACTCTTAAGTTTTCTTTCGACTACTTCCATCACTTGTCATGCAACAGAGGTAGTGCAGCATTCAGATGTGGTTGTTGTATGTTGTAGTTTGTTTTTTTTTGTTTGTTTTTTTCCATACCCTGGCCATAAATAAGATTTTAAAACTTTCCATTTACCAACAAGTTGCTTCCACAGACTCCTGACCTCCAGCCTTACCACAGCATGATGTTCCAAACACGTGTAAACCAGGGCTCAAAGGGTCTTATTACGAATACTTTTCAAATTGCTGCACTCACTTGGAAACCAAAGCAGATGGTGGGGATGACACTGAACATGGAGGCCCAGGAGCTGATCCTGCACACAGACAGGAGGACATACAAGAGTTATCTGGAGTTCACAAATACCATGAGAAGAAGAAGAAGAAGAAGAACTATTATTAGGGCACCATTCATAATGCCACAGAGTTCATCTGTCAGTCATAGGAGCATAGCTGACAAGAGCAGCCGGGGTAAGTCAGGGAGGCAGACAGAGCGTCTAAACAGTGACAGGGCTTCAAGGAGAGGAGCGAGCAGAGTGGTTTGATCTACTTTGTCTGTCCTGGTGGCCTGGATTCAAAGAAGATTTATAGAGAAGAATCAAGACAGTCTTATTCCTGGTAGCAACCTCATAACATGCTGGTGATTGAGTATATTTATTACATAGAAAAGCCAGCCTCAAAGAAAAACAACTTCGCTCTTTAAAAAAGACACATAAAAACTTGTTTAGCATTTTGTTATTATTTTCTTCTTTTTGAAGGCAGATTATACACCTGCTTCTGTCGGAAGACAGCAGTAAATATAGTCTGCTAAACACAGAAAATTTATTTTGTAATACAATTTGGACAGCTGCAGACTCTGTTGACATAAAAAAAAAAAAACTCAAATTGAAAAGACTAGTTTGACATTTTGGGGAATATAATTGTTTGCTTTCTTTCAGGGAATTAAATAAGATCAATACTGCTCTCATATCTGTTTGTTAAACATGGTCCTACAGCCAGCAGACAGTTAAATTAGCTTTGCATAATTGGAAAGCTGCTGTCTGCCTTCTCTTGAATAATGGAAATTGAGTGCACTTCACTTGTGGTGCTCAAAGTGCCAAAAAAAAAACCTAGAAAATTCCTACAGAAATTTTAACTGTGTGCCTGCCGTGCTGCTTAGTCACTGTCCACCATATTGCCAGTAGCC
>JBBPCS010002937.1:0-12894 GCA_037974645.1 Hollardia meadi
ACACACACACACACACACACACACACACACACACACACACACACACACACACACACACACACACACACACAGAGTTAGCTAATAATTTATCAGTGGTCGTAAGCATTTTTTTAAAATTTAAATAATTTATTTAAATAAATAATTACTTTTGCAAGACGAATGTGAAGGATATTGTGAATACTTGGTTGGTGAATACAACGCTGCCACAAAGAGACTCATGTTAGTGGAGCAAAGCAGGGATTAGCACTATAAGCTAACAAACAAGATTGGATGACCAACACACTGCTGCATCAAAAACACTTAGACCTACTCTGTTTCACCTCAAAAACCCTGCACCCGCTCAGCTTCATGCACAGCGATTGCTTTCCCAAGGAGCTACAAATGCAGCACACATTACATTAATAACAGAGCAGCCCCTCCTCTTCATTTTGTTACTCACATACAAGCAAATTAGCTAATAGCAGCTAGTTAACAGCATAAATTCATTCTAATGCTGTTAACTTTTTAAAAATGAAAACACTGCATATCTTAATTGCCATTTGTGCTACATATTGTATATTTCAGTGGACCAAGGACAAGTCGAGTCAAATTTTATTTATATAGCGCCAATTCACAACAAAGTTATCTCATGACACTTAGCATGTAGAGTAGGTCAAGACCACACTCTTTCTTATTAGATATTAATCATTAATTTACAGAGACCCAACATTCCCCCATGACACCAGTGAATGGTTTGACCAACAGTATACTGCAGCAAGAGAAAGAAAATAAATTTTCTATTCAGTCAAACAAGAATCCGTTTTGAGTCGAAAATTGATTCCGAGTTGAATCTGGAATTGAGTTTAGCTTCACAAAGATTTAATATCCACAAGCATGAGATGCAGTTACTAAGTACACCAATGGGTGGCGACATTCCGTTACAAACTCCAATCTGTACTTGAAGAAGGCTAAAACAAGAGTGCATCTGCATAACAAGGAGAAGGACAGCAGCCTGGCTTTGAGCAGATAGTGAAAGACAAAGTGAGGCATCTTCTAATTAACCCATCAGTCGTTATTTGGAATGGGGTTCATCTTTATCACCTCCAGGTGAGTGTGCTTGGTTACTTACTGGTATTAACTACTCAGTTGTGTGTACACTTGTATACATACCTACAAGTCAGCACATTTAGTTCAGGTACAGAAAGATCTTGTACGGTATGTGAGGCATGAATAGCAGCAATAGGTGCTGACATGTAAACCAATGTTGATTTTAGATAAACATAAGCAGCGGGAGGGGACCAAAACATAACCTCAACAAGACTGTGCGTTAAGCTTTGACAGAATTAAAGAACAATTCAGAAATCACAGTCACACCTGCAGACAAAGAAGGAGGTATTGTCATTATAGATGCAAACTATGAACTGGCCGAGATGTTTATTCATGTGGAAGACACAGAATCCTACAAGGATGTACTCCGTTGTCTTGACGACTACACTGTAGATAACCCCACAGACTTGTATCTATGGATGTGGAAAGCTTATACACTTGCATTCTGACTGATTTAGGCTTAACCTCAATCTCCTCAATCTCCAAATATCTTTCTCAAACAGCCTAACCCCCAATGAACTGTTACTTGAAATGCTTAACCTGATTTTGACAAAAAGCAAACAAACCCAACAACAACAAACCTTTAATTGAAGGACCACTATTTCCTACAGATCAGGGGGACTGCAATGGGCATGGCAGCTGCTCCAGCATATGCATTCCCGGTGGTGGCACACTAGGAGGGAGAGGTTATCCATTACTTAAACTTGAATCCATTTAGCACAAAGATGTGGAATTAATGGAAAGGTGCTTAGATGTCATCTGGGTATTTTGGAACAGCAAATGGAAGCATTCATACCACAATCTACAGAAAGTCCATGGAACCCAGTACCCTCCTCCACCATAACAGCAACCATCCAAACCACTTGAAAAGAAAAAGATACAGCTCTTACATTGAACACAAAAGGGCGTCAACAGTGTTTGAGTAATTACTCTCACTGCCAGAAGAGGGAGACAGAAGTTCCGCACTGCAGGTTTAAATAATAGCTAACCCAAAAATATGGAACATTAAGGTTAGAGCTGTATTTGCAATTTGTTTTGTTTTTCATAATTCCATTTTTACACATTTATTTTAATAAGCAGTTTAAGGGACCAATGTGCTACTTTTAGCCCCATCTGCATAGTCACTGTTCTTGCATGTGAAATATGGATTTATCAAATTCAGACTGACCAGCCCAACGTTATTCTGTCGTGCATAATCAGATTTGCCCAAGCCATAATATCTCCCTAATCTCTAAAGGAACCACGATCTCAGGAATCCCTGTTTTCTTTTGTTTGGACTGTAAACAGGTAAATACAACATTTGGATACATATACTATGCCTCCTGCAGCCTCATGGTGTTGTCAGCAGCTTTCATGCAGGACAAATCTATGTTTGAGGGAGAGTTTATCACTCTGAAACCAGCTCTGAGGAGATCAGAGGCGTGTTTTTTTTTGGTTTTTTTTGCAGAATCAGGAAGCTAATCTGGCTCACAGTATACAGGGTAGCTGGCCTACCTTCTTAGCAAATGTAGAGCCATGCTCAAACAGCAGAGGATTAGCCTCTTCTGTGTGCTTGCACTTTGAAGTTGCTGATGTGTTATTGCAGGATTACTGGGCCTAAACATATCTTTTATTTTGACTCAACTCCCAGATGAGGTTCTAGCCTCTAAAGGTGTTTTATGATAGAATGATTAAATGTGGTTCAACCTGCCTCCTGAACAAGATGACCCCCTGTGTGATTAACAACACTCAACCACTTCACATTTAAGTGCTTATAGACTGAGTGCTTTCACTGCCACAGATTTAAAGTGAGTGTATTCACCTTAAAAAGGAAATGATAATGGTAATTACAGTTGAAGCACACAGGGATCTACATGCATTTCATCCCCTCATGAGCCATCCATGTCTGCTGGAGAAATTATTCTTTATTTTATTATAAGACTGATGTCCGCAGGCTGGTGCTTACAGTGTAGCTCCCTCGATGAAGCTTTAGTGCTTCACCTTGAATTGGACAAAGTGGAGTGTGCATCCCATTTGCAACATAATCACAAACCAAAGGATGAACCAGAAGGGGGAACCGCATAACAACAAGAGGTGTTGTGCAGCGACTCTGTGAGGATCTGTAGCAGTGAATGCTGCAGGAAGTACTCAGATCTACTACATTAGTAGTAGAAATAACAGCGGAGGAATACTCTGTTACAAGAAAATGTCATGCAAAACATGCAAAAGCTGAAAATAAATACAAAGTTAGTTCCTCATCTCCAGCTTCTGCAGAATCTGTAGTGGATTAGGTAGTTCATGTTTGTCCTGCCAACGAGAATACTGCTACATGTCTCCAACCTTTTGTTTGCAACCTGTGTGGTTGCCTTGTTCTTCTCCCCCACTCCCTCTCCCTCTCTATCTCTCCCCAGTTTCCCTCCTTGTCCTCTCTTTTCACTCACACTTCTCTGTGCCGGCCTATCAGACACACATCTGTTGCACTTCTGATGGTGCTGAAACACTGGATCCGTTGATGGGAGTGAAGTCAACAGATCCGATTCATTTTCTATGGAGAGCAGGAGATGCGGTGCATGATGGATACAGTACGGCGAGTTCATGGAGGAGTCGCTGTGTCTGAATTTGCATGATCACAACTTGACCTCGACTTTATGCAAATGAGGCCTTCCAGCGCAACACACCAGGCTTGCAAAAAAAAAAATAATTAAAAAATCAAACTGTCAAACAATACATAAAATATGAATCCAGATTCTGTTACTAAACTGCCTATTCTTCGCTATTTTCAACAACATATTTGGTGTACTGGCTAGCTGTAGTATGAGAGAGTTTGTGACCCCGTTGCCATGTTGAAAACGGACAAGCCAAAACTGATCACTGTCATCAATTACATCATCCACAAGCTGCAGCTCCTCGTGGTCCAGTGAATACAGATGTGTCCTCACTGGGTTCTGTGTGTCTGCACCATCAGAATAGTGTTGCTATTCGGATTGCAAAGCCCCTCAAGGCAAATTTGTGATTAGTGATGTTCGACTATACAATTAAAATTGACTTACAAAACACTCTGCAGCTTATAGGTGTTTTCGCCTCCCCTATGGCTGCTCATCTTAGGCCCATCCATCTCTGAATTGACCATGTTCAGACATATCGGGCTGGCCTCAGTGTGTAGACTGTGTATTAGCCTTCTAGCCTCTCCTGGGCATTATCCGCTGTGATTCAGTGAAGCTGAGAGCCATGAATTTCAGTCAGGCAGTTGAGGGGAGGCAAAACTGAGTAATGCTTTTGTTTACAGGGTGCTGTAGGGACCGTT
Source organism: Hollardia meadi (assembly GCA_037974645.1). Classification (NCBI taxonomy): domain Eukaryota; kingdom Metazoa; phylum Chordata; class Actinopteri; order Tetraodontiformes; family Triacanthodidae; genus Hollardia; species Hollardia meadi. The sequence continues at coordinate 4,370 of JBBPCS010002937.1, forward strand.
ATCTGGCAGTGGTGAGAGAAAGGACAGTATGATACAGCAAACATATGTGTGTGTTGAAAAGTTTAGTGCAAAGTTAAATGCATGTGTTTCTGATTTCCAATAAATAATTACGCTCATAAGGAAAGAAAGACAGGATAAAATAGTGCGAGCGAGAAGTGTGTGTGTGTATATTTGGACTTTTTTAACAGTGAGAAATTAGAGAATTCACAGGGAAGATCATCATCAGAGGGTTCCGTATGTATTTGCAGGTATTAGCTCTGTTATGCTCTTACGTTATGCTCTGAGTGGTAAGACAGAAAAGTGCTGCGTTAAGCAGAGGGAAGTTGGGGACCAAATTACAAATGGAAACTGCAGTATTTTTATTCACCTGCAGGATATGTATCTCAATTACAAACGAACCAGTGAAAATAAGAGTTCTTCACATTATTCATCCATCAACATAACGTTGATAAGCTCAGAAAGCACCCCATAAAGGCGTGAGCCTACATATTACCCAACAAGGGATTGCTTCAAACAGAGTGCCGGTCAGATCATCAGCTGCTATTGATGTCCCTTTAAAAGACATTACCCTTCATAAATGATAGCCATGTCCATTAGTGACAGTGCATAAAACGAGCTGTTTGACTGCTGAAGAAAATGGCCTCTATTGCTGCCCCAACACCTCTGTGACCATGAGACTGAGGATCAGGAGAAGGCGCTAAGGAAGTGTCATCCATTATCTTATTATAGGTCATCGACAGGGAAAAACACCAGGACAAAGATTAATATGTTCCTGCCCATATTAAGTTGGACATGAGAGGGGTTCCACCAGACTGCGAGTGGTTGGAGGGATAGAGGAGTTCAGAGAATGAAGGACTCAGCATAAGAAATTCTATGTTTAAAATGCTATATTTCATTTCTATATTTGGAGATTCATTGTGGAAACTAGGGCTGTCACAATATCACATTTTCACTACACGATAATTGTGGCCAAAAGAATTCAACTATCACGATATCTATAGAAATTTTGAAAAAATATAATGCTATCAGCTATTGTGTCTTGTCTCTTCTGGTGTAGGGAGGTGGAGAGAAAGTCTCTGTCAATATATAAAGAACAATTATAATTATTATAATTATATATAATCAACAATAATAATTCTATACTTAATATACAATGAAAAGGAAACTGGATGAACTGAAAATATCCCAATTATTGTCAATGTTGGTATATCTTGACAGCCCTAGTGGAAACAGATGTGTGGGATTTTGATGGGAGGGAAATATTTGACCAACTTGGCAGATGCCAGAAGTATATTCATTCTATCTATTAACACTCATTTCAAACGTCACACAGTATGTCTGAAAATTATTCTGGTGATTATGCTTCCCACTGACTTTTACATTTTCGTCTGACAGCAGTAGCAGCAGGCAATCTTGGTGATAGTCAGAATCAATAGTTTCAGAGGAAAGATTGCCAAAAGGCTGACTGGTCAAATTAGTCACCTTAAATTACGAAGGCAATACAAACAATGGCTGCAGGGCTGACTTAAATGCCAGAAAGTAAAGCACATTATCTCAGACAAAGAAAGATTAAGGGAAGTACAGCAGGAAAGATCATTAGGTAATAAGTTACTGACCCTTATCTGTTTTTCTTTGGGAAACAGCAGAAGAAGTGTTTGGCAAATGTGCATGCATGTGTCGCTTTAGTATATGAGGCAACACACCTGACAGATCTTTATCCAATTATGCATCTTTAAAGTGCCTATAAACAATATTTTTATATTAACAATGAATTGCATGACCACTTTGTTAAAGGGGTCCCTCATGAGGCCACAGAGAATTATCACCTGACTGCAGTTTCCTTCAGCTCTAATTGGCATTGCATCAACAAATAGTTTTGTGTTTTTACAGTCTACAACTTTAATATTCTGGTTCACTTCACCGCTCTCATAGCATTGTTTTTGGCCACAGCAGGCAGCCGGTTTCAGTGAAAAAGTGCTAATAATTCACTGTGGGCCGACACATACCTGCTCAGCACCAAATGGTGAACATTTTTGCATTTTGGTTAACATGGTGGTACATTTAACAGCTACAGAGACAAAGATTTGTAACAGGACGTAGTGGAGATCAAAAACAGATTTAAAATTAAAGAAATATTTGTCAGAAACATGACTCCAAATGAATGCTAATGTCGCTCCGTGTGCTCTGTGAGGGTACAACAGTCCCTGCACAGCGCGTTCCGTTCCATTCAAGCCCTTGCCAAACGAGTTCACACAATGCTGATTCAGCCTATAATTTCCAGATAAATATCTTTTGTATTTCGCAGTAGACCAGAGTTATTAAATCTGGAGTCTGCTGCGAATTTCCTGCGAATTTTATGTCAACCAGCAAAGACAGGTTTGCCAGAGGTAAAGGGGGTGAGTGTGGCATGTGTTCTTAAGTGTTGTGAGTGGTCAGTAGACTAGAAAATACACTCCATTTATATAAATAGTCCATTTACCATTCTTATCCTAATATTTGAAGAAGAAAAAAGATAATTATAATAAACCTATAAAAACAAACCATGTGTTAATTAATACACGTAACCAAAAGCTTGATACACATTTTCCAGGGAGAGTGCAAGTGCACATATCAGATTTTCCCTGACACGTGCTATTATGTTCTGTTATCTACCAATACATGGGGAACAATCGTGTTTACATTTGACAGGAGGGAAAGGAGGGAAGCAAAGAACAAAGTACAGCTAAATGTCACATTCCAAGTTTACATCACTGCTTCCTGTTTCCTTACAAACACTCATATTTGCTGGTGTACTTTAGGCAGGGACCTTCCAGCAGTTTCTTTTTGTGAAAACTACTCTCGTTGATTACATTTAAGAGAAAATTGGACCAAGTTGGGACCAACTACAACTTCTTCAAATTGCACTTGTATAAAGCTGGAAAACTGTGCCAAGCCGAGACAGTCAATTTGGGACAAATCAGCTATATTACTTTGGTGTCAAGGGAGTAGCTCCATGGCCATTTGGGCCAAAACAAAAGTCACTAGAAATGTAATTTTAATCCACTTGAGAAAGTTCTCTCACAGGGCTTCAAGGCTTGAGAAAAGTTTGCCAACAAAAGTTATGAGGAGAGCTTATCACCAATTGTTGAAAGATTTTTTAAGCCCTGAGACAATACACTTACAGTTCAGCTGGGGAAAGTTTCTGTTCTGCAGTTGTGATTACTTTCTAATGTTTTGTATAAATCACACGTAAATCTTGTGATGTTAAGTCTTGTCTTACTCCTAATCTTCTTCTTTTCCCTCTCCTGGATTTTTTATATTCTGAGCAATACTGTTGTTGCTGTCAGTCAAGCTATCACTGACAGTTTGTACATTATCATACAGTATCATATTCAAACCTACTTTAGTTGTTCAGGTGCGCTAACACCAGCTTGAAGAAATGTTCCTCTTACCTCTTGCCTTTTTTGTCTGATGTCTGTTGAATGATGTCTTATTTGCAATGAACATATCTCACCCTCTATCTACTGCTCCACCACTTACATCTGCAACGCAGCATCAATGTGGACTGCTGAGTCGCCTCCTTCTATAAAACTCCTGTCTCTGTGATCCCTTCACTTCCTGTCTTTTAAGTAATAAATTCAGTGGTGTCAAACACAGTGCTCTTGTTTCCGTCTGTAGCTTCCTGTTTTGCTCTTGATTAATGGTCTGCCTCTGTACCTGGTAAGCTTGCTCCTGTATAGAAAAGTCCTTTATCTTTCATGCAAAAGAGGTCACAAGTGAATCTGAGGGGTTCCCAAAAAAGAGGAAAGCGATGAAAACATTTATTCAACCGAAAAATATACTAAAATCAAATGTTTTTCAAATCTTTGCTTTTTGAATCCATGTGAATTAGTCATACTACACCTAGACAAAAACAAAATACTGCTTCTTGCCTCATTTTGTCATGAAGCTTTATTAAAGTTACATTAGAGATGCCAAGGTGGACAGTGTGGTGTACCGCTACACAAAAACCAGTTAGCTGGAATACTGCAGGGCACTTTCTGTGTCTATATGCCTCAGACATTTATTGTAAAAACATTCTGACAAAGAGAAAATTTAGAGACCTTGCAAACTGATAAAATAGTGGTCAAACGGGCCCAGGGCAGGATAATGATCAATATTGGTTGATTATTTTGCGAATCTTCATTGTGTGACCTGTCTTCTTTCAGGTCTCCATGGTAGAGAGGAAGCCATATGGCACAGGTGCTACTGGTGACACCTCTAGCTGCTCATTCTCCTGGATCCACATCCTTCATATATGTTTTATAATGACCTTTTGACATTGTAATCTATACATTCTGTGATTTTGATGTCTGGTCTGTACACGTGACATCTATTGCACGTCTGTCTGTCCCGGGAGAAGGATCCCTCCTCTGTGGGCCTCCTCTGTGGTTTTTCTGGTGTGTGTGTGTGTGGGGGGGGGTTCCTTACTCGAACTGAGGGTCGAAGGGTGCCGTACACTGCCCATTATGATTTTTGATTTTGGGCTTTATAAATAAAATTGACTTGACTTGACAAGAAAGCAGTGATTTTAAATGTTGTAAAAGCAAATCAACGTGTTCAACATCAGATCGAGTAACAGTTTCCTTATTTGACCCAAATATTAACGTTCCCTTTGAGCCAATAGCATATGTGTAGACTGGATTTAAGAAGAGACCTCTCATGAAGTAGCTGTACCATCAAGTCAAGCAGGGGAGGCTCCTTAAATCTCTGCCTTTTTGGATAGAAACCTGGTGTTCTTCACTGTATACGTGCGAATCCTTCTCCAGCAGAGTGTGAATGAAAGAGTTTAACACCCTTCTTTCTGGGTCTCTCCAGTTACATATTGAATCAAGATGTTTTTGACATTCAAGATTTAGCATGCGTTACCGTGTGGGTTGAGATGTGTAGATTGAGATGAAGCCACACTCAACAGTTTTAGTTTCCTCTCAGCACTGAAAGGTTTGGAGATTTTCCATTAGGCCTGCAACCACACCAGCAAGCTCTAAAACAATTTACTTGGCCACAGTGTGCTGCTGTTACACTATGGCTTGGGATGTAATGAGGTTTTGATGGGCCGCTGTCAATAACATTTTGCCACAATTTGTTGTACCGTGTGTTTGCGAAAAGAGTTACACTAATGCTCTACCACAGCTACTCTGAACATCAAGTGCAGATAAACACTGGCTGCTGCAGCATTTTGCCTGTGTGTGGAATGGGAATCCATAAAAAACAATTCCATCAGAAGTGTATTCATTCTATTAGTGTCTTCTTTCTGGCCTTTTGTTTTTAGATCTGATTGTTGCTCGACCATTCAGGAACTTGGCAAGACATATGTGGGGGTTTTTTTTGTTTATTTGTAGTTTATTTATTTATCTATGTATTTATTTTCTGAGTGGGGAGATGATTGAAATGACTTTGATTTGTTTTACAGGGTCTTTTTTTGATTATGTGTGTTTAACATGTGAAAGAAGATGTGTGACCCACTTACACTGAGGCAAAATAAGGGGGGCCAATTGTTTGGACTGACTCAGGCAGTGGACTCAAATGCAGGACTCCAGACTCATAGAATCAGTTCAAATGGTTAACTTGCCAAATCAGGGTTTGGTACACAGAAGATCAATCAGCGAGTCAAACAAATCCAGGTGGGCAAGGCAGAGGCAAGGCAGCACAAGCAAGAGTCCAAAACCAAAGGCGCCAAAGGGCCCGTTGTGCGTCAAGGATGCCTTGCGCCTCTGGATATGAAGAGAAGGGCGCATGACAAAACGTTGATATGTGACAATGTGATGTCCAGAATAAAAGTTAATGGGGGAAATAAGAGACCATGAAAAGAAAAATCTTTCTAGTCAATGAAGAGAGTCGTTTGTGCTCCTTTTGTTGTTGTTCAGACCTATAATTAACACAGATTTTTAATTAGATGAACCATAAAACAAATAAAATATAAAAACTGGCAGTGATACACTTCAGTTTGACCTGTTAACTGTCGTCACTCTGTTGTGAAACTCCAGTGTTGTTGTGATGGTAATGAATCAGATCAGTCCGATCAGCTGCAGCGTCCAATCAATAGCTGATAAGGGGGCGTGTCAGTCGGTAAAAGACTTCCATGAAGGCTGCTCCCGTGTATCCTCACTCATGGCTCCTCAGAGATCGCAGAGATATCAAATAAGGGAATTGGGATGTACCCTATACTGTATATACTGACCAGTAGGTAGGTAACAAGTACACACACAAAAGTACACAGAAACATGACAGCACAAGACAAACCTCAACACATGAATATATTCATTAGGAAGTGGGCAACAAATATGACAATAAAACTGCAGCCTGTCTTGAAATTGTTACATTTTCGATGTAAAAGATTTGTGTGTACGCTGACAATAATTCTTATATATTAGAGGTTACTCTCGACAGACATATAACAGACCAATACATTTTACAATCTGCAGACTAAAAATGTTTATGCAGGCTATTAGCATGTGCATTATTAGTTCAACATTATGAGAAACATGAAAAATAACTGTTTGAACGTGTAGGTGGCTGCAGAAAGAGTGAGCATTTGGTATATGTGACTCCAGCCATTACACACACTAAGTACAGTACATCCTCTCTCCTCTTTTCTCCAGCACCTCTGACTTTGTTCCGCTTTCTCCAGTTGCCCACTGGAGGCCTTCTGGCTAAGATGAAGGGATTTCTATGCCAGTGGAGTTTTCTGTCATCAATCCTTTTTGCCATGCTTCAGTCCCTGCTTGTCTCCCCCTGCCTCCCTCTATCCATCCATCCATCCATCCTGCAGTCCACCCCTTCACATCTACCTCTCCTTTCCCCAGGTTGGCGAATTGATTCCGTTGATCTCATGGAAAAAGGCAGCCTCTGGGGACACACATTGAAGCACCGGTCTGTCAGGCCTTCTGTTTTAATGAAAAGCTAAAGCCCCAGCAATCACACCTACACAGTCATAGAAAGCCCTCATACATGCTGCCACACATACAAACTGGAACACACTATGTTCACACACTGCAGCGTGGGCAGATCTGGTTCCATAATTACCTATGCTGTTTGGATTCCTGCTGGCATTTAACAAGTGCACTTGATTGTCTGCTGAATGGAAGATTTGTGTTGGAATGTCAATCCTGCCTTTTGGCAGGAGTGAGTGCTTGCAGTGAAAATTAGGTCCCTTGTGTGTACATAAGAAATTAAATTGTGTGTAAATGGTAGGCTGTTGTTTTCAGTGTCACATTTTGAGACCCTGCTAAAGCAAGGAAACGCTCTAACATGGGCAGGGTCAAAGGATCTGGGGAACTAGAGAAGATCCTAATGTCTTACAAGCTGCCGTCCAACGGGGAATCTATATAATGTATCGATCACTGCTGGGGAGGAAGGGTTGTGGGTCAAGATAATGTGTTGTGTGCAATGTGTAACGTGTAATGTGTCTGGCATGTGTGCAGCATGTGTTTGTGTATGTGTGCTGCTGACGAGGCCCGCTGCTGGCCATGTGGGTTCTGTGAGCATAATTAATTGCTTAATCGTTAATGAGGTCATCATATGAAGCTTCTGAGCAAGTTCTGCATTGATGCTGATGACACAAAGACCCACTTAGACGTTCTTGTCCCATCAGCTTAAGTTTTGCGACTTTTAATTGGGAGAGTTAATGCAACACGTAGAGCAATCCAGAGATTTGGACAGAGCTCTTAAAGTTGGTTACATGAAGAAATGTGAGCGTTTTCAGGGAAGCTGTCTGTGGTGACAGTTGTGGAACTTAAATTTAAATCATTCATCATGAACATTATGATTGAAGATGATCATTCAGCTGTTTGGGTGCCCCCTCCGACACTTACGCACAACGCGTTATGCATGTGTGCGGAACGGCGGCATTGCTGCTGACATACTCTATAATTTGAGAACTATATAACGAATAACAGGCAGTCAGCTTCAGCATAATATCAACAAGTTCTCTACGCCACCACTGACCAACAGAGCCCTCGCTGTCCTGCACTATCATATAAATATTGACTGAATCCATAAACATGTGGTGTTTTTGGGTCCCTGGATTCTTTCCAAGAAAAAAAATATCTTCTTCATTCTGCTGTATCATTTTTAAAGCTCTAACAAGCGAATGTGTCTGTCGAGGGAACTCTGCAGTTTTGGCCAACAATTGCAGTTACATTGTGTCATTAAGTATGTGCTGATTGTGCAAATTGGTTGTACAGTTGTCACACACAGCAAATTAAATCATCCGTACAGTATTTGATGCGTACTGAATGTTTTCTGAATGCATTCCTCTGCTAAAAGAACTGTGTTTGGAGAATATACTAACTATACTATAGTTATAAACTGTACTAACATTTAACTCAGCTTTTCTGCAGTCAAGAGATTTTGCTGCTCAGTGGAATTGTTTGGATCACTGCACACTTGCATAACTGCAGATGTTCCCTGCCGAGGGAAGTTACTCAGCTGGAGTACACACACACACACACACACACACACACACACACACACACACACACACACACACACACACACACACACAC
>JBBPCS010002938.1:0-12891 GCA_037974645.1 Hollardia meadi
GAAACATTTAAGTGTGACAAACATGCAAAAAAAATAAGAAATCAGGAAGGGGGCAAACACTTTTTCACACCACTGTAAATGTTTCTTCATACCGGATATCTTGAGCAAAAAAGGAATTTTCCCATGATAGTGAGAGATCACAACAGGATTTTGTGGAAAAAAAATACTGTAACATGGTCTTTCTTCCATTCATTAAAGACTGAGATGTATAATAACACTGAAATAAAATAGGCCACACCAGTCTTATAGTCAGTAAAAGAAATATCTGTACTGACTTAAAATTAAGTGAATGCCACCTGAACACGCTAAAAATAAATAATATGAAGAATTAGTGGTATATTTCTGAACTATCCCCCCATTGCTGCGGAACCGAAAGCGCACTCGGGCGCGCGCCTCGCCAGAAACTGAGCGAGCAACACCTCTGAACAGTCGCACACACCCCCTTCCGTCCACCCCTTTTCTCCGCGTTGCATTCTGGGAAACCAAGTTTATTATCGTCTAGGAAAGATGGCAGGCGTGCAGCCGCCACCCCTCCGGAGCCTGGATGATTTTCTCCTTAACTCGGCCCGGTTCGCCGTGCCCGACGTGCGCAACCTGGACCGCTGGAACAACCGCATCATCAACAACCTGCTTTACTACCAGAGCAATTATTTCCTGTCTGCAGTGGGCCTTCTGCTCATAGTGGGGTAAGTTTCATTATTCTGACGTGGTCACCCCCCTCCCAGTTTTATATCGCTCTTACAGCGAACATACTGGAAGTATGAAATAGACACTGCATGTAAACTCGTGATTTTATTCTCTTTTGCAACAAAACTTACATTGTCTTTGCATTTCCAACACCAGCGAGAGTGAGCCTTAGTAGTCTCCACCATGACAGACTCGTGTGCACACTGTTTAACATATGGGAGACCAGACTCTTAACTTTGAATTAAATGATGGAGATCACAGTGAAATCATATCTTCCTCTGCTTCAGTGCACCCTCTCTGATTAGAAAGAGATACCCGAGGGAGGCTGTCATTTAAAGAGAATGCCACAGAACAACGTAAGAACTGACATCATTTCTATTTCTGTTACATCCTTAAACTCAGATTTGAGTAGGAAGTAAATTCATAGATCTAAGGTTGTGTCACGCCAAATAAAATGCATATATTGCCACTAGAAAGAGACCAGAAAGCATCATTCAAACCCTACTTGGATGGAACAACACACACAGTAATTTGGAGTCACCTGAGCCTCTGTTTATCAAATATCTAAAAAATACACTACAATTAAGATTGCTCCCCCCAAAAAAGCTGAATATTAAAAAGTTTTTCACAGAGTGTGAAGACATCCTTTTTGTGGTGGCAGAAGCAATGATCAGCTTCTGTTGAAGGTATTTAGGAAAAGAGCCTCATCCCTTAAGCATAAGACCAGATTTGTTTTAAAAAAACACTCCCTATTTTCATCGTATTAACTTAATTTTGTTCTATTTCATTGTCTGAATTCTGAATGTAAAATTTAGGCTCTATGTAATGCCCTCAGAAGTTCATGACATGTACATGCACATGGGAGAAGCTGGCCTTGAAGTCTTTCTTCCAGAAAGGTCTGATCCTAAGTCCTAAGTATTTGTCCTAAGTATTTGTGTTCTCTAACCTAACCTAGTATTGGTGCCTAAACCTAACCAAACAACCTATAAAGTATTTGTGGTGCCATAACCAAACCACGACCGAAAAGTTAAATAATTATTGAAAAACAAAAAAAGTCTCCTGGGTGAAAATCCTGCACACAACCCACGTAGTCACAGCACTGTGTGTTCAGTCAGAGGACTTTCTGCCAGAAAGATGCAATGCATCACATTTTATAGGTGCAAAATTTACAGTCCTGCTGCACAACACCAGTCAATAATTACACAAAGTGATGATTCTTAAATTTCAGTTTACTCCTCGTAAACTACTGAGTGTCTGTTATATAGACAGCAGTGAATGAATGATTGAACAAGGGAGTGATTTTCAGACACTCCCAAAGCCAACAATATATCAGTCTGTCAATATTTTATGATTTGTCGATCATGTCTGTGGCACTCAGATCCAAGCTCATTTCATTGGTTCATACCGAAGTAAATCATGTGACCGAAGATATATCAGGTTTTGGATAAACATACAATACTCCTTAGTAGATACATTCGTTACTTTGGCTCTGCATGTGGGATTTGATGACTGTAAGAAAACTATAAAAATATCACCAGCTCCCTTTTTCCTCACCTCTACAAGTGTCATTTTATGTCACTATGAGTTTCCAACTCTTCCTGTTTGTTGGTAAATGTCTCTTTTCTGTCAGGTATTTCCAGCCCTTGCAATTGTTTGTTGGTGCGACGGTGGTCACCTTGATGTTCCTGGGCTTTGTTTGGGCTGCCGAGAACCAAGCTCCCATCCGCCGTTTTCGTAGAAACCACCCATCAATCACCGTGTTGGCTATTCTGTTGGCCAGTTACCTCTTCATATCAGTACTGGGAGGCGTGGCCGTCTTCCTGTTTGGGATAGCCTTTCCTATCCTGAGTGAGACAGCTGACACATGCACGCACGCACACACACACACAAAAAGTGCCATCTAGTTATATTAATTAGTAAAGGCAGATATCTCTACAGTCAATATTTCCCAAACTGAGCAACTCACACCAAAACAATCTAGATGGATGAATAGCACAAAAACTATACATATTTTTGATTTTGGGGGTGAACTGTCCCTTTAACAAGTAAGGCTGGGCAGCAGATTATCATCTCCAAACATGAATTTACTTCATATTTTACATTTGGGTAAAGAGTTAGTTCAGCCATATGACAAAACATATTTCTGACTTCCTTTTAGTGGTACTTATCCAGCCATGCAGACAGTTTTGGTTTAATTTACAGAAGTTTAGAGAAATGTAACTCTGAGATTTCTGCTGGCACCTTGATACAATGAAGATGAAAAGAATTGTGCAATATTTGTTCATAAAATATTGTACAGTGTTAACATTTTGAAATACAAAAATTCTGCGACTTTCTTCTAATTACATAAAATGAAGAAAATTACATTGGAATAATGTTCATTTAAACGTATTACACCAGATTATTTTCCAGCATGATGAAAAACACTTTGGTGTTGCTTTTTTTTTGCATGCCATGCAATTTTTCCATAAGATGCAATTTTGTTTTGAATTGAACTTTGTGACACATAGACATAACTTGGCAATGCAACATTGCATTGCATGCATTGCATTCTGTGCCATTAAAGGCTTGAAGAGTGTAAAAGGTACATTTTGTGCACAACATCCAGGATGTCCATTCATGTTCCCCATGTTATGGTAAGAAATCTATTATGTAGCTTGAACAGTTGCAGTGCCCTGTACTGCATTGTACACAGTAAGGCATACATATTTGTGTATATATTATAAATTTCAATATTAGCCAGAGCAGCACAAACAAATTAAGGCAGGCACTACCTGTACTATAGTCTTACATGGTAAATTCAGCATAATTTACATTCCCACAACATTTGCATCAACAGCAAAACAGGTCACAAAACATGGAGTATCTAACTAAAATAAGATGAAAAACAAAATATTGAAATAAAGGCGTTTATCTAATGTAAGCTCATTTCAGATTGGTTCACTCGGCTGTTGTAAACTAAGGCCCAGGTAGTATTTAAGAATTTACGGTAATTTGAGACTAAACTGTGTCAGCTCAGTTAACCTGAATAAACTGTTATTTACTTCCTCCCTCTGTGTCTGTCGACCCTTCTCAGTGGTTCTGGTCCATGCGTCAGTGAGGCTGCGCAGCCTGAAGAACAAGCTGGAGAACAAACTGGAGAGCATCGGTCTGAAGAGGACACCCATGGGACTCCTGTTAGAGGCTCTGGGACAGGAACAGGAGGCTGGATCCTAGAAAGAAAGAGGAGCAGGAGGTGTGCAGGGATGGGGGAAAGTTGGGTACCACCCATGGGAAATGGCAAGAGAAATGGATGTGCTGTGGGGTAGGTCTGAAATTGGGAAGAGGAAAGGATAAACATAGGAGAGAACGAGTGCAGTTAAAGAGGAAGAACAAAAAAAATGAAGTAGAAAGAAAGAGTCAAGAACAAAAAGTGTGGTATTGTTTGTTGTAAAAAAAAAAAAAATCAGAAGTCAGCGGTGAAGGGAGCCATCCATTCTGTGGTTGAATGGGAAAAGTCATTTATTTTGACATAATACATTTTTGTCTTTGCACTACATGCTGTAAGTATGCAGTGTCGTAGCCATATGGGGACTGTGGACAGATTGACCCTTGATATGATACACATGACTCATTGTGTATCTGCACATTGAATTGTGCTCTATTTGCGTCTCAGTGATTGTTACTCCGCTCTTATCTAAACATTGATCTGGGCTCCGTCTCAATGCCTAACGAGCTTTGATATTCAATGCCGACATAAGTATGTGAAAAATACAAATTTATTCTTAAAATATAGATATTTTTCTCATGAAATTACAACTTTACTACCCAAATTTTTACAACTTTTTCATGTCAAATTCCAGGTGTGTTTTGCAATATCTCTCTTTCTTATACAAATACAACTTTAAAAGATTCCTACTTTTTCCTCAATTAAGACTCTCAAAACTTTTTCTCCCCTCACAGCCATCATACAGAGCCGCTTGATTCATTTTTTTCCTGCTACACGACCCCCTCCAGTGTCACTTAATACGCACAATGGTGGAAAACCAAAATATTGATACTGTGCCATTGAAGTGATCGTTGTAGTAGTACTAAATAGCCCCTTCATTCTTTCATTTAAAGAAAAACAAACTAATATTATTGGCATGCAACTAAATATGTCCATACTGTAATTACAGAGCTAAACAAGTACAACAAAGTACCTACCCAAGTATCCATTATGGCTACAGAACACTACAAATGTAGTGGAAACATACAGTAAACATGTATATGATTGAAGCTTGTATGTATTCTAGCTCCTTCCCTCCAATGTCTTGATTTGAAAAGGATCAACCACATTTTTATAGACCATTTTGTCATTTCATGAAAGAGGTCATTCCATCTGTCTTGGAAGTATACAGTATGTCCCGTTGGTGAAGCAATCTTCCTTATAATTGTCACTAAAATCTCTGTAAATAACTGACATTACCTCACCCCACTGGAAGACTCATCATTTGATTTGAATAAAAATAGTGTTCAAGCGACTTGTTAAGATGGACACATTTAGCCGAGCAGATGGCGGTGGTACAGCACAGGCGGGATCAGAGTCATGTGATATTCAAGTAACTTGCATTAACTGACTTCAAATGAATTCCTTTTTCTTTTAGTGTTGCATGAAAAAGCGATTGAATGCTCAAATGAGGTTAAGTTAGAAGGAAACAGGAGGTTTTATATGAAGAGCAAGTTAAGAATAAATCGAATCAGCTCCTTCAATGGTGAGCGTAATAGTGTTGACCGGACCAACAGCAGCAGCAGAAGTGATATGTGGAGGAATCAAATCCTCCTAATCATTTTAGTAACCACATTTCTAGGCCTGTATTTATCCAGAATAAAAAGCTTCACCCACAGAGCTCCCCATTACAGTCCTCCACTGCTGGTCAGTGGGAGTAGTCCAGTCTTCCAGTGCTGGCAACTGGGTCAAGCTCTACTGGAGCAAATGAATAACTTTGATTATAACTTAAATCCTGGTTACCATGAGTAACTACGAACCAATCATGGGTGTTGGTTGCGATGCCGACACTTATGGTGATTTTCTCCTTGTAATTTGCTCTGTTTTTAACCATGCTAGCAGTGTGGCTAAGGATAGCATTGTTGGCCGGTTGTTCTACCGCTTTGGTCCAGACTGAAATATCTCAGCCATTACAGGATGGATTGCGAGATTCATGGTGCTCGTATGGTGGTCCTCTAGTGCCACCACTAGATCAAAGTTTTCAGTTATCCAGTGAAATATTTCAACATCCTCTATAGAGTTTGGGACACATTTCACAATCATGTCCACACAAATTTCCATTTGTCCAATATTTTGGTTTATTTTGAAGCAGAAGTCCTGACGTCACATCTGAGCTAGCCCGTTTGCCGCTATAGCTTCTGTAACTCGGTGCCATCTTCACAGGAGGGTTTCTTTTCTCTCCGTCAATCTGTGACGGTCTATACAGTGTTCGTTAAAGGCCTCTGAAAGGCTTGTTTTTTATCACAACCCTTATCTAGACATACGGAGTGGACCACATGACCAAGTTTTCTTACTTTTGGGCCAGAAGCCTTGAGTTCCAGATTCACTTATACTCGCTACAGCTGTAAAACGAATGACACTTTCATCAAGCATCTGCTGTTCTTTGTGTTGAATGCCAACACATTTTAGTTTACTAACATGCTAAATTAAGACATGCTGAACACTAGCTGCAAAAGCATGTTAGCATTCTCATTGTCAGAATGTTCTAGGGCTTTGGCATTAGCATTTTGCCAACAGTGTCTGAAAAGTCCCAACTATTTATTATCACCAACTAGTATTAAAAATGGGATTCGGACCCTCCATTCCATAAACCTTGACACATTGAAGGAGCATTGAAGTTCCTGACACAATGAAGGAAGGGTTTTTCCAATAGTTTGTTAGCAAATAATTTTGTACAAGTAAAGCTAAGGTGAAGGTATTTGACAAATTGAAAGCTATTTTATTGTCGGCCTTTATGCCTGTTTTCGGGGCTGTAAATTGTATTGCTTTGTTTAAACCGAATATAAAGACATGAGAAACGTGTTGTAAACATCTGTAGGTGGTAACCTACCTCTGCATCTTGTATTAAAGAAACTGGGTTTCCTCCTGTATCATTTCCATTCCTTCGATCGTTTCACAGACAAATTCTGACCATTTTAATTCAAGTTTGTGAAACTGGCTGCAACGTTTCTTCCACTATAACACATCTCTCTGTGTAAAGTGAGATGCAGAGGATGTCAGCTTTTGTTTTTCCATGTGCATTTTTGATTATATATTTTGTTATATTGTTGGCTATTGAAGACTATGTTAGTGTCAAGTGGTTTGATTTTCTTATTGTGTATGTGCCATTTTAGTTTTGCCTTGTACAATTGTGTCAGACATTTAGCTGGCGTAAGCCACCCGACAGTGGCAGGAAACATGGCTGTTATAGGGCTTGAACATGTGACCCTCTTTTCACATGTCTAGCTGTTAGAACAGCCTGCCCTATTAGTGCCTATTTGTCCTTGGTTTTTGGTTTGTTTGGCCCTGAATCACGAAATACAAGTCAGGAGAAAAAAACTTAAATATAAACAGAAAGAAATGCTTTTTGGTCTACTTTGTACCTCTAAAGTATTTGCTGAACTTGTTGCTAAACTGTAACCACAGAGAACACTTCTGCGTATCAGTGCACATTTAACTATTTCACGTTTGATGACTCCGAATGTTGCCTTCCATTCAGCTAAATGTTTGAATTTTGATTCACCCACACCATGTCTTTGATTTTTTTGCCAAAACTGATTATTAAATTTATTTAAAACATGTTTTCTAAATAAAAAAGGAATGCTTTACGAGTGTGTATGGACTATCTGTCTCTGTCTAGCTAATGCCAAAGTGCAAGAACTACACTCTAAATTTTAAATTTTTTAAATCTAACCATTTATAAACACGGACAGCCAACTAGACAGCTAAAGCAAGGGGACCACTATCACTACCTGATCTGAGTCACCTCACAATGTGAGTCGCGCATGCGTCAACGCATCCGCCATATTGGAGAGCTAGCAACGGCAACACCACTTAAACCACACGCAGAACTTTGATTAAATTAATTTGTTAAATTTAGCTGCAAGATTAGGATTACATTTGCTAATCATTATTTCAGATGATGGTGTGTCACTACCTGTCCATAACCTTTTAATTCAATTCAAAGGGTCTTTACTGGCGTTAAGGTTTCAGCAACAGTATTACCAAAGTGTCAAAGTACAATTTGTCCAAATATTTGGACAATAACATCAATATGAGCATTACAAAAGCTATACTGTGACAGTTAACCACACACCACTGTGTGAAATAGTCATTAGCAAATGTAATCACATCATAACAAAAAATGAAGGGTTTAACTGCAGTTCTGGTGTGGTTTGTCACAATAGTGTTGCCGTACATACCGTAGCTCTCCAATATGGCGGCCGCCCTCGTGCACGTGCGACTGCAACTCAGATCGTGCAGTGACTCAGATCAGGTCGTGATAGCCACATCAAGTGAAAGCTAGCAGGTGAGATGGCCACAGCCTTAGCTAAAGCTAATTCACCTTTGCTATGCTAATGATGCAGAAAAACCCAGCTAAAGCTAACTAGCTTATTAACAGAGATGTTACTTTCCAGTGTTTTGTAGCCAATTTTGTACAGCAAACATCGAAATATACTTAATTCCTAAGAATTGTACACAATCAAAATAAAGTTTATTTTAAGGCCAGCTCAAACGGACAGGAAAGATTGCCTACAGTGCTCTATGTATTCATTACATCACATTACCTCACATTCAACTCTTTTCTGATAACAGCACCTTGTTCTTCTTCATTTGTTGATCTAACGTTAAAGAAATGAAACCATTCATGAAAATATGTTGTCGTGTCAATCTAAGCACAAAATTGCAAGTACTAGCTTTTCTGAGCTTTCCAACTGCATCACATGGCCTTTATCTGATGAATGGTGCTGGTTCGGGTGTTATCGCATGACTCCACTGTTTTTTAAAGATGTACTGTAAGTGGTGCTTGGAATTCAAGCTGAGGTAACTTATGTCACACCTGAGCTGGTTGGTCTCACTGAATGAAGACTATGCTGGGAGCACACTGCAGGGTTCACTACCTTAACAGCAGGTGGTGCTCTCTCTCTGTCACACATACAATATGCACTTGATATGGTGTAGTCCTGTAACAACAGGTATCAGTAGTATATTCCTGCTCTCTCTCTCTCTGTCTCTTTCATGAGACAGTAAGTCTCTACTAAGTACTGGAAGACTTTAACCTTGTTTAAATTGAGAGAACACGATGGACAACTTATTCTATCTTTCTGATTGCTCTCATAATGTGCTTTTATATTCAGCTTTTATAAACCCTTTCTCTCACCTTTGAAAACAATGAGATTGAAGTACTGTTTTTACTGCAATCACCAAATCTCTACCTTTCTAACTTTCTCACTTCCACAACAACATTAGAAAGAAGAAAATGTCCTGTTGCATTTTGTTTCTCGTATTGTTGATTATTATGGTCTTTTTCCATGTCACAAATTATGTTTACTTGATACATTGAGTGAGAGTATATCAAGTAAACATAGGGATGGGCACTCACAAATTGATTTAATCGCAATCCATGGTCTAAATTGTTTCCTTTTCTCAATTTATAAATGCCCTGTGTAGTCCGACATATGAATTTATCAATTTGCACCATTAATACACAATATTGCACTGAAGATAGCTCTTTTTTGGCACAAGCTCCTCATCCACCATGCTGCTAGCTATAACTCAAATTGCATTGTTTACAATAGGCTAGGTCACCCAAGGAAAGGCAACGTGAAGTTATTCGTCCAATCAGCATAGCCATCTATTGGCTACATAACTCTATTACATGAATGACTCAAGTCTATTGGATATTTCTAATGTTCATTTTTCCATAGAGAGCACACTTGAAGACCCTTTAATCTCTTGGAAAAAAGAACATTAGAAAAAATTCTTGGACTTGGATCATTCATGGGTGTCTGTCAGGTATGGACAAACATATGCCATTGTTAGACTTTATATGTATTTATTTTGTATATTTTGTTGCCTTTGCCTATAATGCTGTTAAAACATAGTGTTAAATATTAAACCAGTGGTTCCCAACCGTTTTGGTTTGTGATCTCTTACAAAAAAAAGCTATGTTTACACATGAATGCATCAGTATCAACAATCTAATAATGCCACATTTGTCACAGGGGACATTTTACTGCAGAACCACTTCTTTTACTTCTAATACTTTAACTGCATGAAGCTGATAATACTGTACTTTTACTTGAGTAGGGTTTTGTATGCAGGCCTTTTACTTATAATGGAGTATTTGTGGTATTGTTTTTTTGAAGTATGTAGCCCATGTATATAGTATTTTTTTCCTCCTGCTCTATAAGATTATGTATGGGTCGGACATAGATACAAAACAGAATAAATAAAATGTTTTTTTGTTTTTTTTTAAACCTGATATCTTTTTTCCTTTTAGGCCTATAACAAGAACTTCTGATGATTTGTTGTTATCTCTCCTAGGAAAAGATGTTTTTGAATCAGTCTCACACACTCCAATAAACATTGCCTCACACAGATTTTCCTAACAGGCGCACACAACATGATACACACAGGTGGAGTTTCTTTCTTTTCTTTTCTTTTCTTTTCCTGGGAGGAGCTATTTTACGTCATCACAGGGTGTCGCTTTATAAAGGTCCCACCCTCTCAGTGCAACCCACCCACACCAGAAACTGAAGCCGGGATAGTGTGTCTGTCAGAAAGCGAAAGAAACAACTGACACCCTTTGAACACTTGAACAACTGCCTCTGGTAAGACACATTTGTCTGATATTATTACATTATTGTTAAAAACTCCCATCAGCTCAGGAGTGACCTCATCACTGTAATGTTCCTATTAATATCCCGTCTTTTCTTTCTTTTCCCGCGTGTCTCCAGTGCCTGTCAGTCAGTGTATAGCAGTGTTTTTTCAGGGCATGTATATAAATATTTTCTAAACGCTCCGTGATATTTTAGTAGCTTCCCTGGCACAAATATGGTCCAGCCATCAGCTTGGCGCCAGCGAATGATGAAGACATTGTGTAACCTGTTGCTCCGGCTGATCTACAGAGAGATATCCTTCATGTTCATAGAGGGGAGAACAGCAGGAAACATGACGGCAGTAACCTTTATCATATAATGTATAATAATACAGAAAATTCAGCTGGACCTGTTTTTATATTAGCCTAACGTTAGCGCATGGTCCTATAATTTTACAGTAGGCTGGTTGAACACCAGTGGTGGAATACAACTAAGTACATTTCAAGTATTGTACTTAAAATATGAGATACTTGTACTTTATTTGAGTACTTTAATTTCATGCGACTTTGACTCCACTACATTTATCTGAAAGCTTCAATTAGAGTAGGGTAGGTTACCAGCCTACCTCAATTTTTACATAAATCATGATGAGCTCATATAATATTATGAATTGTTATAGATTACTCTGTATGTAAAATAGTTCAAATTAACTTCACCTCACCTCGTAAAACAATGAAATGCTTCTTGCACCAGTAATAACTTGTATTTTTATTTCTGATGTATTAAGTAGGCAACATTCTGATACTAATACTTTGATACAAGAACTTTGAGTTACAAAAATAGCACGGCAATTGTTGCAACCTATATAGTGTAGCAGCCTTTAAACCAACACAGTAGGCTATTAGACAAGTCTATACTATTATACTGTAAAATAGCACCTGAGTTTATATGGTATACCAGAGTATCCAACAGTTGTACACTAGTAGAATAGAATAAAACATCATTGTCCACCAAGATGGAAAATTGTCTGTGTCCATCTGACAGTTAAAAACATACAGTGCATAACAACGACAGGAAGAAAGTACAAATTGTAAGAAGACAAAAAACAACAACAACAAAATAAAAAAAAAAACAATAAAATTTTGTCTTTAAATCCTTAGCATGCTAATTGCCTGTGGATTAAAATTGTCTTTGTTGCCAATAGCATCCAACAACTATCTTAATGTTACACGACTGTTACCATGTAATAGTAAGAACTACAAAAATGTCAGCATCCTGTATAGTGAGTTATTTATATCCCTGGGTTTTAAGGAGGAGCTGAAAGATTTTCAAAGTCCAGTTTTAGTCAGCTGTTCCACTGTGGCTTCTGTAAACAGGTTACCATTGTATGAAAAGCAAACCCAATGAGGGAGGAGACAGGGAGAGGGTTTTTCTAGGCAAACACTGGTAATTACATCATGTGGCTGCAGTGAGGCAGTGCGGGGCAGGCAGGTGGTTACCAAACCCTTCCTAGAAGTAGGTCGAAGTTACCGAGAGTGGTAATACTGGCCGGCCCTGCCCTGTCTGTGTATCCGTCTCTCCTATCTCCTCATACAAACTGTTAAACCTCTCAACTGCTGCCTCTCTGCAGGTCAGGGCACACTGACAATGGAAGATAAGTGTTGATAACTGTAGTGCTGTTGTTATTATCACTTGTACAAAGCTGGCAATATTATTTTGCTGTATATTAGTAGTAGTAGTGCTAGTGCTACTAGTAGAAATAGTCTTATTTACAATAATTGTAGGCTATTTGTGTAGTAGTTGTAGTAAAAGCAGAGGTTTAAGTAGTAATAGTGAAAAAAATGCTAATAACACTAGCAGTGTTGGAACTCAGGTCATTTACTTTAGTTATGTAAAATAAGTTAAAAGATAAAGTAGCAGTACTACAGAGTAAAAATACACTATTACATTATTTTTTCACTTTCTTGCCTATGAGAAGGTCAATGCCATTCTTTTGTGTGAAACTCCCACCAGCAGCTGGATAGCTTAGTTTAGCATAAAGACTGGAAACAGGCTAGCTTGCTCCTCATCTCTGCTTGATCGAGGCTCCAGGTTACATCAGCCACTACTAGTTTACATCAGCCTGAATTTCTGACCAAACTGTGGGGTCAAGTTGCATTGTTGGTAATGTAGCCTACCAGGCTTTTTGATAAAGCTGTGTGTCGTACTTTTTTTTCGTTTCTTTTTTTCGCCTTTTGTTAACTTTGGACAGAGTCAGGTTAGCTATCTCCCTCTGTTTCCAGTCTTTGTGTGTAACGGATCGAGGTGAGACCCAAATGCAGCACTTTACACCACAGATTTAATTGGTAATGACTTTTATTTCTCTTAAGATGAATA
>JBBPCS010002939.1:0-12891 GCA_037974645.1 Hollardia meadi
AGAGTGGACAGAAACAACCAGCTGCTCAGAGTCGCACTGAACTCAGACACACACGCCATCGGTGCTGCACGAGGCGAAAGCAATGCCCCCTGATGACGTAGCCACTCCTATACTCAACTGACCAATCCCGCAACTTCATCACTTACTTACTTACTTACTCACTTACTTACTCAGCCACAGAGCAACCCATAGGGCTGGCCCTCTGCGCTCCAGCCAAAAAGTGCTATATAAAAATGTTTGCCATATTATTTTAAGTAATGGTCTTAATATTTGCATATTTAGTGCTCAGTGAGTAAAGCATGGCACAAAATCTTTAAGCACAATCTGTTTGCCATTAAAATGGCTACAGGCAAATTCAAACTATTGATCAACCTTCATGGGCTGGTTTCCTTATTGTCTGCGGTAAATTATTAGTATTAATCATCCATATTTGTCATGAACATGTTGGTCAGCATTTAATGGTGGTTCTTGGCGAAAGGTCAGGGGATCATCATAGACTTTATGACTCATTATTCATTAGATAAGATCAAACTGTAGAACATGAAGAGCAACAAATTGGCTGAGCTACACCCAACCTGATTCCTCTGGGCAAAAATGACTGTAAGGATCCATAAAGATACATAAAGAGAGAAGATTAAAATAAACTAAGGAGACACTATTTCCTGAGTGAAATTCTCCTAAATCTTACAACAACTATATTTAATAACCTCATGCATTGTAGCTTGACTTGATATAAAACTTGAAAGCTTGTCATATACACAGAGTGTTCCTGTTGCCGCTGCTCTCGCTTAATTGCTGCTATAGAATGGTACCTTCAGTATTATTCATGGCCTACAATAATAAAAACTGTTCTTTTAAACATGCCCTCACTTCTTAGAGTGTCAAAACATTAATGGAAGCTATAATCCTAAAATTTCAAGAAAATGTATGAAAGGGATGAATAATGCTCATAAAGGCGCTAAACTTTAACAGAATTATTTCAGATGCTTTTACGGCAATTATTACATGGACTTTTGTTTTCCTCACCTACACAGCAACTTTTAGTCTTTAGATAGATACTCACCCTCATCACTGCATCCAGGCCCCATGCAAGGCTCAAAATCTTGGGTGTGTGGGCAGGGAACACTGAGGTCCAACTGGGCCTTTAGCATCCTTTGCCTCATTCGCTTGCCCTTTTCACAAGTGGCTGAGCTGCAGGCGGACCATGGAGACCAGTTGGAGTAAATACAGGTCTCAGGAGTATCATCTGCAGGATGATAAATTGAGTATAGATATATAACAGCCTACTATTGTTAACTATGCTTTGAATCTTGTGTAAGAAAGAAAGAGGGAGAAATGGGAGCAATGTCCAGACCTTCATCTTTCTCCTCCTGGGCAATATCTGCTACAATGTCATCCACATTGTCCGGCACAATGTTGCATTGTTCCCCCTGTAGACACACAGACACACAATAGTGTAGTGACATATTCTGTCACTCTGTAACTGCTCTGTTGCAAAGCTTTTCTGTTTGCTGTCTCTAAATTTGTTTTGTTTGTTTCTCATAGCTATCAGAAAGTGACAGGAGGTAAATGGGAAAGTCACCATAAGCTTATAAATTGTCTTAAATGTGGTATCCACACAATACACAAGGAGAAGACATAAAAGAATGGATGCTCTTACATTCTGCAAGTGGAAACTGAGTGTGTGTGCATGTGTGTGTTGTTTGAAATTATGAAAAGCGGGTTGTGGCTAAAGAATAAAGCAACAAATCCTGCAAAATCCCCACAGCTGCCTCTAGATGTCAATAAAGGACTGCTAACCCTTTATCCCTTTCTGGTTTGCAGCCAGAGTTCCCAGGGAATGTGTTTCATCACCCACCAAAGAATAATAGAATAGAATACTAGAAAAAAGTTTGTATTTCTTGGAGAGTGAGCCATAAATGTTTTAATTTACTTTTACTTTTTTCAATGCTTTGTGTCATTTTATTGGCTGAAGTTCTTTTTGAAGTTGTGTCAACACCTTTGTGGTATTATGTAATTTATTATTCTTGATATATGTTAACTTTGACACTGGTGATGATTGCCCTTTCATAGTGCTATGAGATGACTTTGAAGAAATATCACGTTTAATTTTCTTTGTAATTATACCTTCCCTTCTTTCAAATAGAGTTGTCTGATGTACTTGAAACTGAAATGCGCATTACTTACTACTACTAACAACTGACATTTGATCCATAAATTATATTTTAGAAGGCTTATATTTCATATATATTTTGTTCAATTTGGAAAGCAGGAGACTTGTTGACAAGTGTGCTAAGGTTTTGTTTTTTTTACCTTGTGAAACACTACTCCCAAGTACATCCAAGACTGATCAGTGGCTGTATTGTAGGACAGGATTGACCTCATCAGCATACCTGCTGAGCAGTGATAAAGAAAAAGGAAAGGTCTCTTTCCCTTCCTCTCCATCTCTGCTTTGAACCTTAGGCATCTATACTTCACAGCGATTGCAAATATAAAAATGCCAGCTCTATTTTAACGTCAGTCTATTTTGGCTGATTTATCAGTGTAGCATAGAAACAAATGAGTACATATATACTTAGAGAGAAGAAGTATACATGTGAACATGAGGGGGAGGTGCCGAGCTAAGCTAGAAGTACTGGAAAATCTCATAATTCAAAGAAAACAAAAGATATCAGTGACTGTGAAAAAAAAATAGAAGATTATCAATTACTGGGTCACTGTACTGGTCTCTGCAGTAATATGTACAATATAATTCAAGTCTTGGTGGTATGACTATCAATCTCAAACACTGGATGATAGTCTGAATGTTTACCTTTATCTGTTAAAATACCATAACATGATGTAATTGCCTGCATTATGATCATCCTACAAAAGCTACCAAGTATCTACGAAGAGCTGACTGGTATGAAAAAAAAACACAGACAGACCTTTCTGGCGATGCGTTCCACCACCACCTTGGCTACAGGTGTGATGGCGCCACCTTCAGGGTCATAGAAAGGGCTCTGTGGATGATCCAGGCTGGTCAGGGGACGGATCTTGTCTGGGGGCATAGTGGGCTTGTTCGGAGACTAAAAGAAGGACACAGAAAGAGAGAAAAAGGAAAAAAACACAAAGCCATTGATCTTTGGGATTTCAAAAATAACACACTCTCAGGATTTGTTTGACAAATACATTTGTGCAAGCACAACGAGCGCAAAGTCAGTCAAAGTCACACAAAGGACAAGTCACAAAGTTGGAAAGCAGCTGTAGTAGAGTGCAGTAGTTTAAATGGGAGATGCTTTTATTAGTCAACAGAAAAGGACTGCCAGCATGGGGTTGATAGAAGCATCACCGCCAGAGGCTGTCTGGAGGCAGAAGACCAGCTAAGCCTTCACCCCCCCATTGAGGCCAACCAGAAAAAAATAACATGAAATGAGGACAACTATTTGTGTTTATGAGAGTGAGATAGGAAGAAGGGTAACGAGTAGCCACTAATTAAAAGGTACAGTAAAAGTAATGGCACAAAGAATGTATCTCATTACCTTTGTTACAGGCCTGTGCCTTTAACAAACAAGGTGCCACCCCATGTCCAGAATAGTCAATAGTCAATTAAAATCTGGCCTCTGATAATGGCTGGGGGAGTGGTCAACACAAACAAATGAAGGCCAGCCCCCCAAAACCAATTATTATTCAATAAATTCGAGAATATAATCTTACTATTGTCAACACTCTGTTGTTCAGAATTAATCATCTGAAGTATCATCATCCTATTCCAGTCACTACAGGTGTATTGGTGTTTCATGTCTCAGCCAGCTGTAGTTTGTAGTAATGTACAAGTGCCAATAGATTAACGTAGCTACATATGAAGTAATCATGGGGGTCTCATACTGCGTGAGTGGCTGGATTTATCACAACACAGCAGACAGCAAACTTGAGCAACTTGGCACTCAGACAGAGAAGTTCCAGTACGCAGAGGAAAATTCAGGAGAGAAAGCTGTGAGGCACGTTGACCCAAGAAGGATCGGGTAAAGTTAGCTGACAAGAGAAGCACACGGCTTATTGTTAAGTAGCTTGTAGATAGAGACAAGGCTTTTAGTTTTTCTTTGTTTTGTGTGTCAAACTACAATGTACCTACCTGGCATGGCTCAAACTGATACAATGGTTGCATGACTAATTTATCTAAACCTTTCTGACAGTCACAATGTTAAGAAATAAAGGGTTTCTGTCAACTGAAACGCTAGAGGGCTTTTAATTCGAAACAGATACAAGAGGTTTTGTGTTTGTATTCACAGCTTAATGCAGTAACTTTAAAAGGGCAAACTGGAGCAGATCAAAATGAAGCTTCATACTAAAATGCAGTACTAAAACATAATTGATTAAATGGTACTTATCCAATAGAGGGTGGAACACAGAAATAAAGGCCTGCCTCTAATGCAAGCCTATTTCATATAAAGGCTTGATATCTTCTCCAGTTTAGGTAAATAAACGCCTTGGTAACTACCATAAAACTTCAATTAAAAGCCTAGTCCCAATTAAACACAGGTCTTAAGTGACATCCTGTTAGTCTGTCTGTGTATCAATTAATCTCCTCCATTTCAGTACCATAGACACCACTGTGCCTCATTTCAGCATTTCCCAGCGCCATACACCTTCTTTCGTAAGTGCAGGGCTTACAGTAATCATATGCCAAAATATTAAGTCACCAAAAATTATTAAACCACATGCCAACACATGGGACGTCCACAAGACCCACAAAACTTCAGGCTTCTGTTACTGCACGACCTGCACGCGCTCTCACTTTCTAACAATCTCTTTTTAAATTTATATTTTAAATGCATCCAAACTAGGCAATAAGACAGTATCAGGCACAAATTAAGCCCTGGCATACAGTATGAGTGTTTTCTTTGATTAGAGACACTGCTTTCAGTAATTGTAAATGCTTCCATGAGTGCAACAGTAAGGTCACAGCAGCAAATATCATGGCACATTTAAGCAGCAAAACTAAAAACTGTTCAGAATTCAACTTTTAGCTTCTGAAATAAATATTGTTAGACTGCTCTAATTGAACTGAGGGTTGATCAATAGTACAGCTACTGTGACCCGCCCAACAGTGCATACAAATACAAATGTTTGAACTTTGTCAGTAATAATATACATTGTTAGATCAACTAGATTCCCCACAATTCAGTCGTTCAATTTGTTTCGAAACCATGAGCACCAAAGTTTCATTTAACTCAGATTGACGGCATGGTAAACAAACGCAAAAGACGCAAAAGGTGATTTCCAACATTTGAAGCGGTCATAAAGTCCATGCAAATATGTGTCCATATGTATGTGCTCTCTCTCTCTCTCTCTCTCTTTCTCTCTGTCTGTGTGTGTGTGTGTGTGCATGAGGTGGGCAATGGGATGTACGCAATAATTAATATGTTATTTGGTAGCCTATTTATTTTTATACAAGTAATATTCATACTGGTTCAAATGAACAATTTAATAACGCTGGTATTTCCCATCTTTGCTGAGTTTTGTACAAAAATAATTAAACGCCTGTCCCAAGTAAAGGCATGGTGAATTCAGTGATTGAAGCAATTAAAAGCCCAGGCTTTTAATTGACGGTATTTAGGGAAATATGGTTGCCTCAGATCCTTTACTGCACTATGTACTGTATGTTTGGATCAAGAGTTTCTTTCATTGATCGCTCTGAAAAGCTTAAACACAGTACTTGTGTGCTCTGTCCGTATTCTCAGCCAAATGGATAGTAAATTTGCAGCAAGTTGTTATTTTAACAAAGATATGGCAATATTTATTCTGTTGGATTTAAAAACCTAAATCTTTGAGAATTTAGCAGTGCAAAACTCTTGGGAGTGTCTACATGTTATAAGGTTTTTATCCAAAGTGACTTTTAATAATAATATACCATGGAGACACAATCCAACAACTGCAAGACTCACACAAGTACTTAAAATTTCAATAAATATGCTGAATTGTTTCAAGTGCTAGAACAATAAGGAAATAAGAACAAGAGGTAGAGAAAGGGTCTTCTTGTTTGTTTTGATGTTTTGTTTCCTTTTGGTTTTTGTGTGTTTTTTATGGGCTAAGGTGTAGTCTGAAAAGGTGATTTTTCAGTCTGCAAATGAAGAATCATGTAATTGGGATGCAGATTACTGTATTCCAGGTGTTACATTAAACTGTCACTGGATTACTTATATCCAGAAGAAAACTTCTAAACATGATGAGGCAGGATCTGGAGTTTTTTTTGGTGTCTTCAGATTTTTAAGTAGTTTTGTGGACATTTGTACTTGATGGACATCAGGGATAATGATATATAAATAACTTGTTGACAAGTGGGCCAAATCAAGGGGTCAAACCACAATGATTAACTTCCTGTTGTTTCTAAATTTCCTGTCCCTTTCACCTCACAAAGAATCTTTGACTGTTTTAACACCTCACTGTATGAAAACCCCGGCTGCACACAATTCAAATTCTGCATTTTCAGTTCAAAATAAGTTTTACTTTAAACATGTTTTAGCTGTTAAGGATTAACTGTCCAAAAATTAACTCAGGCAACGAAAATAAGAGAGAGGAAGAAAAAGATTGAAATTATTCCTGAGGCTGGCCAAAACAATCATGACAGCACAGTTTAGTGGGTTCATCTGTGTGTGACGAGAGGTCAGCCAAAGGTTTCACACATATCGCCACTGAGTTTGGTCAAACATGCGCACACAAGGCTTAATCTGTTAGTGCTGACTGGAGACACGGAGCATGCAGCAGACAGCACCTCAGGGTGAGGGCAGGAAGGGAAGGCGTTCAAGGCTGTTAAGAGAGAATTGGATGGGTGATAACACGTAAATTGTTGCACACTGGCAGTATGTGAAGAGGTGAGAGAGGGAGTGATTGCTGATGTGAGCAGATGGGCAGATGAGAAGAAAAGGTTGGTATAATGACAAGGTCAAAATGTGAGTGTGAAGAGAAGAGTCAGCTGGTGATGAGCGTGAGGAGGGAGGTTATCTGGGGGTAAACGGTGAAGAGGCTGGGATTGCTCTGGGACAACACAAATATTTGAAATGAATAACAATTAACTAATTTTCCACCCTAAGAATTGTACCTAACAAGCACACGTGACACAGAATGAGGATGCCATGTCAGGATGCATGTTTGATAGCAAATTACTGAGGTGACAATGCAGCACAGTAAATATCAAAATGTTATTACTGACCTCATATGTCACGCCACTGTCAGTGCCTGCATCCCAAGGGATCAGGTCCTGGACCACTTTCTGGGCCCAGCCACACTCCTTGGTACACAAGTCCTCAGCAGACAGACCCACATTCCAGTCTGGACTGGGCCCCAACATAGTCAGGAAGGACATGATGTGACGGGTCCGGTCCACTGAGAATTCAGCTGAGGGGGCTGCCCGCCTGGGGAACAGAGTGTGAATGAGGTCTGAGTGAAACAAAGCAGTCTGTGAGTATCCCAACTGACAAGCGGGATCCTCCTAAAGATGTGGCCCACAGAGTCATATGCTTCTGAAGCTGCACCTGCTTCATCTTTATTGATTATTAGCATTGGTGATCATTCATGGTCCCCCTAACCCTCACCCTCAAATGGCCAACAAAGTGTTACTACTAGAGGAAAACCAGGACAAGTTTCTGATACCCAAGTAAAAAAGTTATTACATTTTACTGGCAGGTTAATAGTTATTAGTGTTCCATTCAGAGACTTCACAGGAAGCTGAAGAGAATTGAATGCAATAGTGTGGTGTGGTTTATATAATCGATCAACCAATACAGTACACATAATGGATATCCAGATCAAGTATTATGGCCCCGATCCAAGTCCTGTGATATCAGGTATGTGGCAATATCAGGGGCCAATTTAATACTTATATTTACCTAAATAACACAACTGCCCAGCAAATACTAAGGCTACAACCTGAAAATGAGGAAAGGCAGAACTCATTTAATCTTGAAATACATTTCTATATACATAGTGTCCATGAATATGGCACACATTTTTTCACAAGCAACATGGTCCAAATACTGCAGGTCCCGGTTCAAAATGGTTATGTTCATAAGCTTAAATTATTGTTTGAGATGAGTGAAAGTATAACTGAGACTGAAATTCCTGAAACACTTTTGTTGAGGTAGGAGCTTAAAGAATCCATGAGCAGTATTTATGGCTGTCAGAACTCACAGTCATCAGTGCACCCAAAGAATTTTTCACAAACAAAATGCTCACACTGTGGAGCCAGAATGTTATAAGCAGCGCTGAGCAGCAACACTAGCAAGCAGAGGTGCATAAAACACAGTAGTGTACAGTAAACGAAAAAGGATCTACATTATTTTAGCCGATCTATGAAAATATGCCTGGATCAGCCTGATACCAATCCTTAGGACTGGGTTGGGACATCTCCACACATGTGCACTCTTTATTAATTTAACAAAAAACAATAATTTTGCTTGCATTCATGAGGCATAGACAGTGCACCTATTTCAATGTCTCAAGTAAAATGAAGTTTTTAAATCATGTTTGAAATTGAAGCCAGAAAGAAGAAAAATAACATTGTGAAATCGATGCTACACTAGAGGAAAAACTTGCCTGGAAGTAGGAAACTCCAATAGAGACTGGACAGGGAGTTGCAGTGCCTACAAATTATAGTGACTGGCAACTATTTGACATATTCTATATTCTATATTCATACTCACATTGTTAGACCATATCTATCTTCAAATATGCACACACCTCTGGCCATCTGTCTTGACCAATGATTGACAGCTAAACTAATTACAAGGATTTTCCCAGCGAATACAAGATTAATTAGGAGTGGAAAGATTCTTGCTGTAATAAAGACAATTAGCCCGGGATTCCCTTTCACCTGTCACCATGCCCATGTAAATCCATTTGACTTCAGTCAACTCAGTCCTGCCCTTGCGCACTCTACTAATGATGGCCATTGAGGATGTGAAATAGCCATTATCCCCTGGGAACACACAACTTGACTCGACACTCCTGGGCCTCTGCTCAGTGAGTACTGCAAGTCTGGTAGCAAATGAGGAAGGGATTAATCGCCCTAGATAAGGCCAGTGAAATCATTTTGTTATTCCAAAATGTTTCTTGCTTGTAAATGTGTGCTTATTTTCTGGATAGGTGTTTAAAGATTATTTTTTGGGGCTTTTTGCCTTTAATTGACAGAGACAGCTGAAAAGCAGACAGGAAAGGGGGTAAAGAGAGAGGGGATGACACGCAGCGAAGGGCCACAGGCGGGAGTCCAACCAGCAGCCACTGCAGAGGACTGATAGCCTCAGCACATGGGGCACATGCTCTACCAACTGAACTACAGGGGCACCCTGGTGTTTAGGTGTTTATATGAATGAATTAGGTGTCATTGTGTTGCTACATTGACATGTGACAAAGGTAATGGTCAAAAAAGGTTTTCAAAACTACAAATTTTTGGAATTTGATTTGATTGCCACTTGGAGTTGCCTTGCGAGCTAACAAGACAGGACATACAGTATATTACAAGGGCATGATTTATTTAAATCTTCAACTTGTTAAAAAAAAATACTAAAATTGTTTAATCATTTCGTTTCAATCATTTAAATTTGTTGTTGCTGGAATATTTCTTGCTCTGAAGACACATTTGATAAAGCAATGCTTTGGGTCGGCAAAGCTCAGTCTGATCATCAATATATTATTGCAGCGGTGACAAACCATATTATTATGTTTCATGTTTTTAGTATGCAAAAATACATGGTTGCAAAGTAGCTAGTGAAACAGAAGCTAGTCCAGAAGTGGGTCAAGGCTTGCTGCTATTATACCACATTGTACACACACATAAATAATTGCTATCAACCCCGAAAAGTTCTGAGAGTGACAGAAATAAAGAAGGCAGCTCATTAACAGCTGTATTCTTGTCTTCCAAACCTCATTTCACACAGCTGAAAACCATCTTTTTTTCTTTTTTTTTAGCTGCTAATCAGATGTAACCTGCAGAACACAAAAGTAGTCCTCTGGTTATTAGGAAGATGCCTGACAAGAGAGAGTGGGAGTGGGGAGACAACAAGGTGCCATCTGAGTGTCATGGAGGTACTGCAGCTGTCATTGATGCAACCATTTTAATCAAGTATAAAGTAGGAAAGTGGCATAGGCGGTTGACTAATAAAGAAAAATGAAGTGAGGAGACTAAAGGAAGAAGAAGGTCAGGGCTTAATTTGTGCCAGATCCTACCGGAACAGGGTCTGTGACCTTCGTTTGGGACCGGCACCTATTTGATTAGATCCGACACCTCCTTTGCCACTATCAAAATAATCTGTAAATAGTTCTTTTGTAATATTTTATGTTATCTGTTCTGTCATTGTTTTATTTCCCATTGAAGTTACTCGTGAATCCTTTATTTACCTATTTGGGTGCATCTGATATTTCTAAACAGAAAAAGAGAGTTCAGGTCGCCAAGCGATGACTGAAGAGTGAGTTTTGTTTGTGTCATGTGAGCTAATGTTACTGCAATTTGACTTAGGATACCCTTGATTTTAGTTGCCTAAATATTTTGGTATATGATTACTGTAAGCCCCGCCATTAAGCAAGTGAGTGTTTGTGCTGTGAAATGGTGAAATCAGTATTGCTATATACAGAGAGGAGGAGATCAATAGACAGACTGACCTTGTCACTTAGTTCGGTTTGTCTGCTTGTTTTTGTGGTTGTAAATAGATTTTTTTGCCCTAATTCTATTTTCCCACATCGTCTCAATCCACAGACAGAAGGGATTTATAGTGTGACTTGGTAGAGAGTGGGAGGAAACAGTGCAACAAAGAGAGTCAGAGGTAGTTTTTCATCAGACTGTTTTGTAAGGAATTGAGAATGATCTGTTCTGTCAAGGTTTGTGAGAAACTGCACTGCTATTTGTGAGGGACAGAGTTTGATTGAGAAAGAATTTTCTTTCATGTAAAAAATGTGTTTGAATTGTCGGTTTGTACTGTACTATGAGCAGAACAGCCTGTGATGAGCCTGTTCTGTCCTGAGGAAGTTTTTCATTTAGGGAAAGATTAATAGACTCCAAATGCGAGGTCTCACACTCAACAGTAGTGGTCAACCGACAGGCTTTTCAATGGCTGATACAGATATTTAGAAAGCAGGGTTGCTGATAGTCAACACATAATGCTGATACCATGTTCTTTTTATTCTATTTTTCTATTTACTGATCACGAATCTGACCAAAAATTGCTGAACTTAAATGAACATTTATGTAACACTTTTATTTAATACTAATGTTATTGTCTGCGGTAGAATGTTGTTTTAGATGGATTTTTAAAAAAAAGTTATTTCAGCAGACATTTTTTGTTTATCAGCCTTGTGAAGGCAGGCATCGACAATTGCAGATTATCTCAAAATGCCAGATATTGCCAGGCTTCAGACTACCCATAAATCTACCAATACTAGACAACACTATATAATGTAGGTGAACTCAAATTAGTGGCTGTGGGCAGGGGTTGGAAAAGTGACCCAAAAATGATCACAATATATTTAATTGCAATCACGATCCACAATCTATATATTTTTTCTCAGTTTTGAAGTGTTCTGTAGACCAGGGGTTTTCAAAGTCTAAGACTGTGCCCAGATCTTGCATCAGATACAGTCCGCAGAGACTTTTACATGAGGGTTTCAAGAACCATAATTGCAGTATCACTTGTTCCCACCACAGTCAACAGTACAATTGTTTTTAGGATAGAAAAGTCACCTCAGTATGTAGTCAGAAAGCCATGATGAATTGTGACATTTATTGGTTGTTTTACCTTTTTTAGAATCACTGATTTATGACAACAGACTCAGTCATTTGCATGGGACAAATGGAGCTAAGCGAAAGTTCAGTCAGGAAGACTATGTCCTCGCGCATGACCTCCAAGTCACAAGGTTCCGCCTTCTCTAGGCTTCACAAGCTCGTTTTCCTCTTCATCCAATCACAACATTCCACACTCTCCTCTAGCCAATCACTTGTAAGCTGTCAAACTTTAAAAGTGTGTTGTCTCTCTGCTGTCATTTCAGCACCGCAAAACATTTTGCAACCCAACGCCACCCCTTCACCTCCTCAACCTCCTCGGACAGCTGGCCATCTCCAATCAAACCCTCCAATCAGAACTCATCAAGCTCCATTCCTCATCACCACCACCAGTGTCTAGGCTCCGGGGGGAGGTGGGGGGGAAGTCTCCTTCAGACTGGAATCTCCTAATCGTCGGACCACTTCCATTGGTGATCTACTTCCTGCTGGGGCCTAAGCTCCAAAATGTACTTTCCTGTTCACAATAAATTTAATCTTTCAAAATCTCTCATTTTCATATTAGTCTCTCCTGATTTAACTAAGATCAGATGGAAAATATTGCTGATTAAAAAAATACAAGAGCATAGCATCAACTTTTAAATTTTGAACAGATGGTTAAGGCGTCTCTTCAAGATCTGTCTCGTATACCTTATTTTCTCAAAAAGAAATTTGAGTACAAACGTTTATTTCTTTTTCCCCCTATTATGTTTTGGGCCTCAAGAGAGCCACTGCTGTAGACGTACTGCTGTAATATGTGTGATAATGGTTGTCACTTGTTCAGCGTCTTCATTCTTTTCTCATCTTCCACCTCTACTCTCCATTTGTGCTGCTTCTGCTCCTTTTAATAGTTATTTTTATTATAGTTATTATTATAGATATTATAAATTATTTATTCGACTAAATATTTTAAAGGAAATGTAAATGATGTAACACATCAAACCTGACGTTCAGGAATGAGCAGCCTCACATGTGACTGAATGGAAATGACAATAAATGATGTAAACAGTGTTTGTTGCTGACAGACAAACTCTCCTACTCTCTCTGACTTTAACTGGATCCACAATAAAAGTTAATCAATAAAATAACAGATCATTAAAATAAAA
>JBBPCS010002940.1:0-12890 GCA_037974645.1 Hollardia meadi
CCCGTGCAAATACTGAGCTTGGGAAAACTGCCTTTAGTTTTTGTGCTGCACAAACTTGGAACACCTTACAACAAACATTACAACTTAATGCACTTGTATCTATAGGCCAGTTTAAAACCATGATTACAAACTACTCCACTCTTGAATGTAACTGGTTTAACTGTATTCTGTTGTTTGATTGTCTGCGTTGTGTCGAGGTATGTATTTCTTGAGATTAAATAAAGGTTGAATGAATGAATAGTGGATCCCAATATTTTTACAACAATCCATTTTTTTTTTACAGTAAATGTTAACACACACACACACATTTTCACTTTCACTTTCTTTATTCCATATTAAAGCAGGAGAAAAAAATAGTGTTGGCAGTTGAAACAAAGTAACAGAAGAGCTCATGGCACAGAGGAGGCACATGTGACTAATGGTGATGTGGCATTTAGGATGTGAATGAGGAAGCAAAGCACACAGATTACACAAAAGCAGGAAACCGACAGCCCAGTTCTAACCGACTGCCACTGTTCTCTTTGCAGAAAGGCAGTAAGTTGTGTACAAAGGTTTAAATGTTTCTCAGCACCGCAGGTCAGATTTTTGAGACGCGCATTAGATTACTTCTTTTAAGAAAACTGTTGTTCCATCCAAAATGTACAAAACAATTAGAGTCATCAGTGTCTGCCAGCAAAGTTCATGCAGGACAATTTATTTCGTACTTGACAGCAAAGTGTAATTCCTTTTAACATGCAACAAGCTGTTTTCCTCAGTTGGGCAGGATTACGTGTGTGAAGGAGTAGAGCCACTGCAGCACTTGGCTTCCTGTGCAGTCTTTGGATCACTCTCAGTGGTAAGAAGTAGGTGCTTAGGTTATTGCTTTCTGCCCATGATGGCAGTCACACCTTGTCATTCCTACAAATGATTTATTATCTTTATTTATTACCTTGTGGATGTGTACAGCATTTATAGGGATACACCAGGTGCTCAGTAAACACAGCCTTACACTGGCCCATTTACACTATTCCACTCTGTCCAACCGAACACGCCCTCATCTTCGGCTTCCTCCTTGGTGCTCCACAGGAGGACATCAACACAGTTCAGCCTGTTTGTATTTCCAGGTCCAGCTGGGCAGCCTTTCAAAGGCAGCTCCAATGATTCAGTGATTTCCTGTATACTGTCCACAACAGGCCTCAGCCGCTTACACCGGCACTACCTGAGAGAGTAACTTTAAATGGCAGTTGAAAATCGTGTTTTTATCAACCTCTGGTGGTTGAAGTTCTCACCTAGCCACACACTCTGTTCTACAGGTGCAACAGAGGTCAATGCTGACCTGAAACTTTCAACTTTTCAACAGTGAAACAAAGCTTTTCATCTGGTATTAAATTAATTTTGCCTCGGTTGGAAGTCCAGCTTCACTGCAGGCATTGCTGTGTACGTGTACAAGTCAGGAGTTTTGCTGGAGGACATTGTTTTCGGGTACAAGTATAATTTTGCAGGGCTCAATGGGTTCTGGCACCGGCATGTACAGGCTCCCTGACATGGTCTGAAAAACAGATCGGTGTAATGAGTGTTTGTGGAGACAGAGAATGCAGGTGAGTAGAACATACAAATAATTAAAGAAAATTTTTCCTAAAATATACCTTAAGTTCTTTGTTTCCATTCATCATCATTTCCTTGAATATCGCCGAAGGATCTGGAATGATGGGGAAAAAAATGGCGCTGTGCCTACAAGCAGACACACCACAACAAACATGTCAGTGACAGAAAACAACAAGAAACACAATGCTGCCACAATGTATTACTTAGAATAGAATTTTGTTTCCTCAAACAACGTGTTCATGTCTTTGTTACAGATTACATTACAGCAAATCAACTTTTATACAAGGTTTAGCTGTTGCAGTAATCTCAGTCTCTGTTTCACAAGGGTATAAACTCTTGAAACAGATTGCAACATTTGATGTTGGGAAATTGGGCACCCAAAAATGTACTTTGGATAGTCTACCAACACTGTGTCAGTTAGATGGGCCTTAAGCCTACATATGCCAATTTTTCGTTTTCCAAAACATACTTCCTGAAGCAGTAGCAGGACAGAATAACGCAGATGGACAGAATGATGGGGATGACAATGGCGACCACAGTCAGTGTCCTGTCAGGATGCTTATTAGTACCTGAGATGGACAAAAGACAAAGTTTTGCTTCAGCTTTCAAGACAGTTTCAAGCTTTTCGCTGTCATGAGGCAAGTAGCGCAGAGACCCTCTGTGCTTTAAATCTCGTAAGTGCACGTCCTTTTATAAATGACTGATGTTACTGATCTCTACGCTGATAGTAAGTCAAATCGCTACACTGTGTCGGTTTGTGAGGTACCAGGAGGTTTCTACAGGGAGAGAGCTCGCATTTGAGATCCAATCGCTCAGACCACATTCGGAGGTGGTCTAGGTCACATGTGCTCACATTCTGTCAGCAGTGTGAACGGACATGTGTCCTGGGCCACATTGAAAGACCGTCCACTCAACTGACATCCTCTGCGAAAAAGAAGAAAGAAGCCCCAACAACAACGGATTATTGGCTCTGTTTCCTGTTATCCATATTACAAACTTTATGAAACACTACGACAAATTGTTAGATATTTGGACCCTCTTGTAAATTTGGCAAGTTATTTGTTTCTTTTGTCCATGTGTCCCAGTGATGTACGCGTTTATTTGCCTATAGAGCAGTGAAGTGGCATCCGATCACAAGTGGTCACTCGAGACACATGTTCATACCAAGTGTGAACTGATGGTGATCGGATCAGATGGATGTTAATACCAAATGCGAACAGGCTCTTGGGGGAGATCACTCCACTTGCTTCACAAGACTTCAAGAATCATGTCATTGTTCAAATGGCGTGTGCACCCTTCTTTGTTATTCAACATAAACATTCACGTAAACCGAGGTGACTTGATACAAATGTGGCGTCAGTGTGCTTAATAAACGCACACTGAGATATCAGTGAATCGGTCAGACAGTTACCATAAGTTACAGGTTCACCGAAGTGGCTGGATACCAGAGAATTGAAGCATGAACTAGTAGCCCTGGTTCTGGATTGGAACTCATAAAGGCATCTTTTATCGTAGGACACCTTCATCGTGAGCTCTCCACTGCTTGTGTTCTGGCATTCCTATAAAACAGTAAGCACACAAAACCACAGCATTGTCCTTTGTCAGGGAGAGCGAAACTTTGTGCCACTGATGACATAAAGATGTAGTTATCCGAATTTAAATGTTTAGATACAATAAGCACAGACTTTTGTGGTGCTTGCAACTGATAAACTTAATGCTTAAATGTGAGAACAGTCAGTGTCAGTGTAGCAAATGCAAAACCTCATTACATAAAAAGAGGACAACTTACTTTGGGCTTATTGCACTGTTTGTAGCACACTTCAAATGTCCAGCAGCGACTTATCGAGCTAATTGGAGGTTTCAAGTTCAGTTTGAGGTAATCTCTTTCTTCTCTGATGGTCAGCTTTGGTGGGGATACCACTGAGGAGATTGTACACAGACAAATAAATATCCAATTTTTTTTTACATGACAGCAAAAGATTAAAAACAAGATTCATTCATAGATTGTGAAAGTATTTTACACACATAGGCTTTACTTTGGCGGCCTGCAAAGGTATATAAACTGCAGCCAATGTTTATTTCGCCACCCATTTTAGCATTTTTTTTAAGATTTTTATTCATCCGACAGAACATGACCATCTATGATTGATTAGCCATCTCCCGTCGCTCTACCCCTCCTGTCTACAGTGTATGGGAGAGGGGAGACTGAAGGGAAAAGCAAGGTAAGCAGATTAAAGTAGTTTGTGAGTAAACACTAAAATAAGGTGGAGAATAAAGTCGAATTTAAATATTGATATAAGAAATATACTTCATACTAGAATTATGTGTTGGGCATGTGTTCTTTCAACACCACCACCCCCCACCTGCCACAATTACAATGTCAAAATGTGGTTAACGCTG
Source organism: Hollardia meadi (assembly GCA_037974645.1). NCBI lineage: Eukaryota > Metazoa > Chordata > Actinopteri > Tetraodontiformes > Triacanthodidae > Hollardia > Hollardia meadi. The sequence goes on from JBBPCS010002940.1 coordinate 3,985, forward strand.
GTTTTACATTTATGCTTTCACAATTTGCAATAACATCAATAATAAAGTATTAGAAGTAACACCAACCAAGTAGAGGTTTAAAGGTGCTCATTACAGCTTCAGTCTCCACAAGGATACAAATGTCTTCCGCGCTAGTGTCAATGTCCAGGTTACAACCATTCCTCTCTCCACTGCTGTAAGGCTGATCACACTTTTTCAAGCTTTTAATGCTGTCATCCAAACGTCCACGGATCCTGTAACGACAAAATGCGGCGGTGGTGAGCAGGGAAGGTGACAGCTAGCACACATGCTTTAATAGAAGTATGCCAACTAAATAAAAACAACGTAAAATTGCTTCGGTTTGCTCTCGTCAGCTTCGTCCTCCCTGTGGATCCTGCAATTCCTGCAGCCGCCACTAGATGTCGATAAAGCTCGCAGATCATCTGCTCCTCATTAAAATCCCTGTGGTCTGAAAAAAGTTCCTGAAGTATTTTACTTGCCTAACACCAAGCCTGAATGAGAACAGTCTTTTCTCACTTTGTGTGTGTTGAGGCTGAATAACTGCTGCACACAAGAATTAAGATAGGAGGGGATCTCCTTCTGAAAAAATAACTCTTTTATGAGGAGCTGTGCTTGTATAATGTTGACCATCTTCTATTATATTACTGTACAGCGAGGGCTGCATAATAAGCAACTGCTTGCCTTTTGCTTTTGCATTTATCATCACTTGAAATAGAGAATTTCCGCATCCATCATTACAACCTTACTGCAGATATCTGGAGACATATAGTGTATCGCCTTTATTCCGGCTGTTGCTGTAATTCTCACCTATAGGTGAGCTTCAGGTTTAGAGACGGATTTGCTGGGATCCAGGAACAGTTCATATTCTTGACGTAGACGAAACATTTGAAGTCCTTCACCAGTTCAGCTGTATAGTACAAAGGCAAGGATGTCACATAATACATTTAGCAAGATTCAAGTATGGCGTCGAAGCATCATGATGGATGTACAGGACAATCTAAATACAAAAGCTTTGTAATGCATTACAGTCATTTCAGCTTTCTGCTTCTTACCTCTGGGTTTACGGGGATAAATGTTTATGGTCGCAGGGATGCTGTCATTCGAAAGGGGGCAGTCACTGACAGTCCAAATGTCACACATCCAATGATCGGAATCCATCTCTTCGGTGAGAAAACTTTTTCTGGAATTTGTCTGACTTAAACACTCAAACTGGAGAAAAAACAGCATCGATGATTATGCTAACACATATTGAAACGCTTCTGCTTCCAACCACCTCACGCTTGAGGTCTATTGCTAAATAATAAGTACACATACGGGCTTTCGTTTCTCAGTATTTCTGATTTGCTCGCACTGAATAAACAACGCTGATTTTCATGTTGCTTTTATCAAAGTTACATACAGTAGCATGGTAATGCATCATTAAGAAGGGGCTGTTTTATTTAGTTCTATGAAACTCTCTCTGGATTTCAAATCTAAACAACGTAAATCACAGTGGTTTCAACAATAATTCAATGTTTCTATATTTATGTGTGGTTGTAGCTGTTGTATTTTCATATATATTAGACAATGGGCCACACGCAAGAACATGTCCGTATTCTTATCCTAAACCTCTCTCACTTTTCTTCTGTGAGGTTTGCTTGTGTCGAATTCACCAAGCTCTCTTAACTGCACAAACTAGATGTTCATGGTTTGCTCTAACATGAGGAAGGTCTTCTGTTCACACGGAGGTGCACGTTTGTGAGATTTCATTCACGGACATGTCACACTAAAGACGTTCTGCTGTCAAAAAGTATGAGTGGAACATTTAGCAATGTCAACTCTGCTACTAGAGGACCGAAACAACTATTATAAATACAGCTACAGAATGATTTGACTTGAAGTTAGATGCTATAAAATGTATTTCTGGGCAAAGTGGTCCATGATTGCTATCCATCACTACAGTAGGTGATGTACAGAGGATGATACTGGACAGCCAGTCAAATGTACAATATATACATTCTCTATAGTTCTATATATTTTATTTTAGTGTAATATGGCATCCTATTTAAACTCTAAATTTACTCAGATTATGGCATTTTGACTTGCATGTCAAATGAGCGTTTTTTTTTTCCTGAGGAAAGAGGCAGACTATCTGTACAGGATTCAAACGACAGGTCTGGATCACTCAAAAATTTTAATTGTACCTGAGAAAAAAAATTCTAAGAAAGAGAAAATTGGTGAATGCCACATGTAATCAAAAATCACTTGTACATGCCACTTCAGAACTAATCTGTTTGCACAAATTCAGATTTTCTTGAAGCCCAGTGACAAGGATATACAACGTATACTATGTATCACTGTATTTAGAAACTGATTAAAGCGCGTTTTGTTATCATAATGGAAGAGCAGTTCTTTGGCCCTTTGGTAATACCCTAATCTAATTAACAGATCGGTAGCTCGTAAATGTTTTCAACAACCAGCTCTCAAATTTGATAGCAGCAATTCCTTGAATGCATCACTGAGGGCAATTTTTCCAAATTGTTCCTTCTTAGTGAATGAATAAATGCATGAATGAATGAAATAGGGTCAAATAAATAAATAACGTGTGAACAAAATTAACAATGTGTTTTCTAGTTGGCAGTAATGTAATGAAGCTAATGGGCTACAAGAAGCTTTTAGTGGAGTTAATTCTCCCCTGATATTGCTGCAACCCGGGGACCCCAGGACCACCCTCAAACACAACACAAACTCCCAAGACACTCACTTTCCACATTCTCCCTACATACTTTTTTATTCATCTTCACCAGGAATTTGATCGCACTGTTGTCCGGCAGACCACTCGGCTTCTTCCAGGACACGTTCACAGTGAACCCATCGAGCCACTCATATGTCAGCCCTGTTGGTGGAGGATGCTGATCTGAAGGGAAGATAACAAAAAGGGGGTGAGCAGTGACAGTTGTACCATGGGACGGTTGTAACGCCTTAATTTCCTCCAATCAGAAACAAGCTGAAGTGATTACACTCGGTTAGATTGCCTTCTTGCTTGTAAAAAAAGAAGCCACATTTGATACTCGCAGAGAAAATTTCAAGCAAAAGAGTGTTTTTGAGGTCAAAATTCAGTTTTCTCTCAGATGCATTTTTTCAAGTAATCCAAACAAGTAAGTTGATTTGATGCTTTCAAAGGATCCGTTTTCTGCCCATGAAATAATTTTCTTGCAATATAATTTGACGGCTACCCCTCTTTTTTTGTCATGTAGTGTGAAAAGAGCTAATTTTTTTTTTTTTTTTTTAAAGAAAGGAAGAGTCAACATGAAATGTTTTCCATTTGGAGTATCTGATAAATTATGTAGGCTAGATTTCAGACATGGGATGGGTGTAAGAGTGGAGTGACTGTATTTAGATTAATCTGTCCATATTTATAAAACGACTTAAATACACTGTTTCAATAATTATTTAATTTTAGAATTGGGAATTCCAGTATAAATGTTTTTGTTTGGGGGAAAAAGCATTAAATGTTCTAACTGTTCCCGTCTCCCAACAATGTTTTTTTCTCAAAGCCAAAGTGCCCAAGTCTTCCCACAACACTTGACGCAAGTAGGAAAATATTTCCAAATAAGGGCCCCTTAGTTTAAACAGGCCATGAGTGTACTGTTTAACATAACATTTCTGGTGACGCATCCAAGACAATTAACTTCCGACTGTATCTGAACAGAACCTGACGCAGTTTACATTTTTGCTGTGAGTCTATTCTACAATCGCGCTACTTGACTGACAGTACTCTCAGATCTTTTACTTGAGTAAAAGTAACAATAAAAGTCCCATTCAGAGTTACAGCCTATATTATTCCGTATATATCATATTAATGGAGCATTATTAGGTCCACTGATGCTTTAACACATTGCCTACGCAGCATTTGGTACAGCTGGTAGGGGTGGAGCATATTTCACTACTTTATATGCTGCTGGGTAGTTTAATCTATTGCAAAATGTATTTTATAAACCTTGTAAAATTTTATTCTGTCAAGTAACTCCAGCTGTCAGATATTATAGAGGTCTAAAACGTGCAACATTTGCCCCCTCTGAAACGTAGGGATGTAGAAGTAGACCTACAGCATAAAATCGAAATAGCATACTCAAGCAAAAGTTGCCTTCAAAATTATCTGTTAGTGCAGTAGGGATGTACGGAAGAGGATTAGGGCCACATGTGAAAACGTGTGGAGTTAGATGCACGTGTGAAAATTTTGAGTTTTAACTTTTTCCTCAAAATTCTGACTTTAAACTCAAAATTCTTACTTTTTTCTCTGATTTTTTTTCTCACAATTTTTTTTTCAATTAAAGTCAGAATTCCGAGAAAAAAGTCAGACCTAAAAAAAAAAAAAAATTCCACGTGCCCCTTACTCAAATACATTTTTCACATGTGGCCCTAATCCTCTTCCATACTATTGACTTGAAGTACTTGACCGGGTTGATTGGCAGCACTACACCGGAGTGGTACCATTAAGCGGAAGTATTCACCTGATCTCTCAATTTTTGAGAAAATCCGTGTAAAATCACCTGTAAACTCAATGAGCTTCGGAACGTACACATTTGTTTTGGTCATATTTGACATGTTAAAGGTTTTTCTTGCATTTCTTCGATTTGAAAATTCCAGTTGATTCCTTCGCAAAAAAAATGTAACAACGCAAAAAAGGCTAAGCATGTAAGACAAATAGCACCCTTTTGAGTTAGCAGCATTGACTGTATATAGAGAAGGTTTGCAGAAGGTTACAGAAATTCCACTTTTGTCTCTCTCTCTCTCTCCAAGTTACGCAGCTCAGTCAGTGCCTGCACCATAATTGCAAAATAGAGGCGCAACCACATTTAAACGCTGATTGTAAAACAAAAGACAACCAGTCAGAAAGGGCTTTGGGAAAAATGAAAATGTATTTGAAATTGGGTTTGAGGTCGTAATGTGACTTTTGTTTTTCTGAATTACCTTCCGGGAGAAAGTGTCACCGTTTCGTAACTCAAGTTAGACCAAACCGGGGCTAAATACCGTGAGAACCTCTCAGCCTAAATTAGCCTAGAATAATAACAATAGAAAATATCTATTGTAGCCTGAGTGAACGATAAATATAACAAAGAAACTCAATAACTACTCATTAGGCGAATACATCCTTAAACTGGGCTAGGACTGAAATTGAGAGTTAATAATAAATCCAGAATTTTTAATGACAGGTGTGTGAAGGCTTATCTTATCATAAGTGCGTCGTCGTTAAAGAATGCTAATGGAGCGTAGGAAATCAGAGCTAGCTGCCTGTGAGTAAAACCCTTATCAAGTCAATACAAGACTCATATGACTCAACAACAAAAACGTCAGGTGATGAAGGCGTCTTTTACCTGCTTTGCAATGAAGCACCATTGTCATAGCGGTGTATGTTAAGGAGACGAAAAGCGCCGGAGTGAAAGTCATGTTGTCCTCAAGCGTCTGCGCGTTTATTCCAATCTGGAAGAGTCTCAGCTATATCGATCCTCTGAGTCAAAACAAATCCTCTAACAGTTTATGTTACCGCATGAAATCGGCAAATACATGCGACAGGGTGTCTACGATCAAAAATAAGACGGAAAGAATATTAAATGGGAATACAAGGAAAGGGGAAAAGTCCAACCATCCACCCAAAATACCTTGATAGTGTCAGGCAGCGCGAGGTGTCCGCAGAGTACATGGAACAACGGGGCGGAGTCGGTGTGAGTGGGAGGAAAGCTGTGATGACGGCAACAACAGTGGGAATGTTTAACAGGTTTCGCTCTCTCAGTGTTCCACAAAACAGTGCGTTAAAAGTTATAAGTCAACAGAAGCTACTGATGTGGCCTTCCTATTGAAGAAGGGCAGTTAATGCATGCGTGCAAGCTTAAGTGCGATATTCTAAGAATGTGTCCATCCACACATCCGTTCCAGTAAGGCTCTTAATGTGTCTATGAATCATTAACCCAATTATGTTTATGGTAACGCCTTTATGCAGCTACAAACAGCCCAGAGGACAAACTGACGGCACAAAGCCAAGAAACGGATAGAAGAAAAAGTACATTTGATCCCAAAGATATTTGCTTTCTGAAACACTAGTTTTCAAGTTTTCAATTATCACGCAACACACCGTACAGGAAGCACATTATGTGGCCCAACAACATATGGACACATTGTTTAGGGGACTTCATGAATGTAAGTGTACTTGTGGTCCAGTGCTGTTTTTCATGGGGTTCATTTGGAAAGGCTCATTAATTCCAAATAATTGAACTTAGTTGGGGGACTCAAAAGTGGTGAACTGACTCTGTCAGAGGGACAGGAGCGAAAAAAATAAAAGGTGCAGATGTGTCCACCACAACCTGGCCCCATCTGTAGAGGAAGACCTTGTGGTGCAACAGTTTAGCCAACTAATGGCTCCATAAGTCAAGACACGACTGTCATTCTCAATCGTTTTTTTTCCAGGTTTTATTGGAAAAATGCTTTACAAAGTAAATTCGACAAACAGCTGCACTTCAGTATACACCGCAATAAAAATGAAAAACAAAATCTTTCTGCTAGGACGGATTTGGACTGAACAAAAGTCCAAAATGTTTCAAATATAAATACATACATACAGTACGTACAAACATACATGGGTACGGAATTCACTTTACAGCATGACAACAAATTATGTACAGTGGCTTAAATATTAGTCGTCTATCTGCTAATTACAGTGTAGCACTTGTGAAATACTGTAAATAATCAGCATGTGATGGTCTTATTATTCGAGATAAGTCTTTTCAGAAGGCAGAGCAGAAAGGCACTGGATCTTAACCCAGATGAGAGGAACTCCTCACATACTTACTCTTCTAAAGTAAATATTATCACACTGCTGTGATCAGTATGTCCTGACCTCAAATCCTGTTTCTGGTTTCAAATGCCTACAGGCCAAAATGAGCCCATAGAGAATACTGTTTCTGTGATTGTTATACAGCACTGAAAGGGTTTCACATCATAATATTTTCTTCTCTGGTACAACATTATTCATTATCTCTACTACAGTCGAGAACATTAGTCATTACCAACAATTGTTTTTGAGCTACTAATAAAACCCTTCTTAAAAGCAGCTCTATCACACAGCTTTAATACAACCCTGAGGTCTGTCTTTTATTTGGAACAAAAGGGTTTTACATTTGTCATTAACCAAACAGGGTGGTAACTTTGCTCACTATAAGTTGCTGCACTTGTCATTCTGTCTTATCTGTCTTATCTGTCTATTGCAAACTATCAACTCGGCTTGAATGTGCTGCTACTCTATAAAGACCAACCCTTGGTTTGGCAGACAATCTCAAAGCTGCGTGTTACAACAGAACTGGTTGAGTTGGGATATTGCTCACCTTGCCAGAGTAACACGAATGTTTGGCAAAACAAAATACTTTACTGGTACAAAGAAAACCTGTTTTCTAAAAGTTGATACAGGTGATAAAAATTCATTCTGGTGAGTGTGTGGAGTCCTGCATAGATCTAGAGGGCAACGTTGCAAAGAGAGGATGTAAAAAATGCTTTAATACAGTGTCTGTCTCTAAATGAACAACAGTCAACCCTGGGGTTTATCGCAAAGGTAGAAAAAAGTGCAATGCAACCTAGCATGACTCAGCAGAACACCTAAACCTGACATGCTGACATAAAGTCGGTACATTCTCAGAAATACTGCTGCTTGTGGCTTGAATATTCAGCTTGGAGATTTATTGACACTGAAGATAGCCCAAATGGCATCTTCACCAGGGGGGTTGGCAAGAATAGCTGGGCAGACATTGAAACAGTCACCCATGATATCATTCAGTTAAGGTCCATCAGGGAAAAGTGAGAGGATATCCAAGAGGGTGGGTGGTGCGGCAGAGGGAGGTCCATGGGACAGAGGTCAGCCCAGATCGGTGGACATTCCGCTGATGGCACGAAACACATGGAGCGAGTTTTGTAACAGCGAGCGCATCATATCCTCCTGGTAGATCTGGGGTCAAAGCAAAGAGAATGAGTGTCAGTCCTCATATAGAGGCAGAAGGTCTCACACACAAATTCATGTTGTCCAGCCTGATAATCAGGCTGAATGATTTCCCTTTATTCCTTCGATTATTATTCTGTTTGAATCGCAGCAGGTTTCCAGCCTGGCTAGTTGTGTTTATACTACCAGGTACTAAACATTTGCATTTATTCCAACCAAACAGCTGTTGCTGCATCAGAAACATAAAAGCAAAAGCGTACAACCAGACAACGAGTTCAGAGCAGTAAATGCAAAGGTCTATAGAGTGATACAGGCTCAACATTGTGCCTGCTTAACATTGTAAACCACCATAATATTAAAATCTATTCATTTATTAACAATGCAGGGCCCAGTCCCTAAGTTAAGTTTCGGGGGTATTATTTTACCCCCCAAAAAGTCCCTGCTGGGTGGGTAGTATATTCCAAAAGTACATTTACCGGTTTATTATCTTTTGAAATGTCTGGAAGAAATCAACTAACAAAGTGCAAATTCATAATGAATGTGTTTCAAAAAACGGCAAAAACACAAACTGAGCTTGAGCACACTTTATGATCACATTACCTGTTTTTCCTTAAAGCTGTAGGCCAGCACATTGGAGAGAGAAAGTCAGAGCAGTTAGTTTGGTAAAGTCAGAGCAGCTAAATGTCAGTAGGCATAATAACACACTGCAGCTATATTACGGCTGAACCTGTGATAGTTGTGCTGCAATACAGCCATGACATACCCTACTGAAAACAAAGTACGCAATATTGTGAATGAGCAACAATTAAGTACAGATGTGGACAAATTTGTTGGCACCCTTCCACGAAAAAAGAAGAACCCACAACTTTCTCTGAAATAACTTGAAACTGACAAAAGTAATTGGCATCCATCATTGTTTATTCCATATTTAATAAAAATCAGA
>JBBPCS010002941.1:0-12889 GCA_037974645.1 Hollardia meadi
ACAACAAGAATCAAACACAGAAACAAACCAGAATTCAACCCCAGTAAAACAACCAACCAAAATCGAAACCATGACAGAGAGGTGTTAAAGTTAAATGTGTCACTAGATCATTTTAAGTGTATGCCAGATGACATGGTCGTTCTACAGTGATACTGCTTTCATTAAGTCACAGACATGGTCATTATTTTATTTTTTATTTTTTTTACTTTCCTTAAATGTTGTAGTTTTTATTTGTTGCTGTGGTTGCATATTTTTCTTCTGGGCAGAATTGTTGTTATTTAGCTTATTTGTTGCTATTATAACTTTTTAACTTTTTATTGCTGTGTTGCTAGCTATTGGTTTTTATTTGAATTTCTTTATTATTTTATCAATATCAAAATTTACTGTGGTCTTATCTCATGTTGAATATCCTTGTAGCCCATATGGATGTGAACTTAGGGCATTGCTGTTATATAATGACCATTAAACATTCTTGATTCTTGACTCTTTTTTTAAGATTATGGTGAAAGTGAACAAAGCATTGAGGCAGAGAGAAAAGTGCTTAAGAAGAATCATTTCATGGTTAAATGTAGCCTATAAGTTACATGCTGCCACAGTGTGTTTGTGAAGCCATACTCAGGGTAAAATATTCTGGTATCATAGACGGTCCTCTTTGTTTCTTTCCTTTCCCCGTCTTGCAATACTCTTTTTTGTTCAAGTGCTTTCAAACATACCATTTTGTGTCACCTGCAGAATCATATATGACAGCAGCACACCTGCAGAATCATATATGACAGCAGCACACTTAGCTCATTCAGGTGATAACCTTGGTCCAACAATAAATGGTGGGAAGAGAGGAACCAGGACAGGACTGGAACGTTGAAAGAAATTCTAGTTGTTACGGTTTGGAACAAAGCTAGACGATCAATAACGTCCCCTCCTTGTGTGTAGTGTTGATAGCTAGTTTTGCTTGGCCAACAAGGGAATTGGCGAGCGTGTGCCTTCCTTTTCTCCTGAGAATAAGGAATGCAAACCACAAAGAGACAGTGATTAAACACAAGACCAAACTTTGAAACGGAAGCACACAGTATATTCTAACAATGGAAACTCTCAGTGAAGCAATGAATAGCAGTGTCAAGGCCCAACCACTGACATATATGGTCTCTACTTCCTCTCATTGTACTAAAATGAAGCCAACATATCCTGGATACCAGTGCTTCCATCTTGCACAGGTATCTTCCACCTGCTCAATCATGAGCAGGGCTCAGCTGTCAATCATGGCGTTTCAGCTCCTTTTTATAGCATCAAATAACTAATTAAAACCAAACTGATCAAATGAGCACTTGAACATACATCAGCATGATAAGAACTACCTGACAGAATGATAGAAACCATCTTTGGAAAAAATTATGTGTATTCTGTGAGTGAGTTATGTGAGTTTTTACTTTGACCCATGTCCTATCCACTAACATGGACAGAGTGGCATTTTTTATTACCTATACTGGAGCCAGCCACTGGATGGCGATTGAGTTGTTTTGGCTTAACTTTTAAAGAGCTCTCATGTCGTCCATCTTTATTTTACAGTCAATGGGCCCAGTCAATAAATATGAGCAAACACTTCATGTTTAACATAGTTTGTGCAACAACTCCTAGCCAAAATATACAACGCATAAGCTAAAGAACACACAAAAGAGACATAACAAACCAGAGCTCTGGCCTGTGAAGCCAGACAGGGCAAGACATGAACAGAGACAGAATTCCATAAGCATGAGGGGAGACCCCACTGGCTAGAGGAATTGATAAACAGTGAAGTAAAAAGAAAAGAGATCGATGCTTTATCAGTGCTCCCAGATCCTAAAATCCCTTTTGGCTCAACATCAACATAACTGCAGTTGCTGCTGTTTTTTCCAAGCTCTGTAACCATTGATTTTACAGTTTAATTAATTAATATATTTCCTTGTTGTAATTGCAGACTCATTCCCACATACTCTCTGGTTTTCTTTACATAGAGGGGTTTGGCTTTTGTGCAGAGAAGAGGGGTGATTAAAGAGCAATGTGAAGGAAGTGTTATTTCACAGCACTTCACCAGTTTAGTCACTCTATTGTAGTGGGATAGCAGCAGAAATCTCAGAGGTGGGTATCAAAAGATCAAAAAGTAACTGAAAGGAAGTCAATGAGAATTGCTCACCTGGCACATACAGCAAAAAAGTTTTCTAGCTTCCGGGTTTACTTTGGTTGACTGTATATGTGCAGTAGTGTTTCTCTCTCACCCTGGAAGGATGAAGATTTTCAGAAACTACATTTTGCAAAAGCTCAGTTTTCAGTGACCTAACACGCAGTTTGCATCTGGACGAAAGGCCAAAACATATAGAAAAAGCTATGTTTTCAAAAATACCCATGGACGTGTGGACAAGGCCTCAGAGTGTGCCCCTTTATCTTCTCGTTTTGATGTCACACTATGCGCCGTGTCTATGTTGTTTACTTGAGGCAATTTTCTGCAATGGCGGAGGTAGCCAAAATACTGTTGCTTTTAACGTTGCTATCCGGACTTTTTACATGCTTACACACACACAGTTACTCTCTCTCTATGTAGAGGAACAGAGGTGTCAGAGTGCACTTTGGACGTCGCTGCTAAGTTCAACACTCCCACGACCCAGACCACGCTACCAACTTCGGCGCCAGATTTGGACAAGACCCGGTCGGACCTTGTTAGCCCACCAGAACCAGTAATAACTTTTTTTTTGCATTTTCTAATTGGCCAACATGGCTATACGGTTAGGGTTATATCGCCACCTGTTGCTTTGGCATGCTCTTGACAGTGCTCGACAACGTGTTTTGCATTTTCATGTGGACGGAGATATTTTTTAAAACAGTGCTTGTGTGGACAGGATTTTTTTTTTTAAACGAAGGCGGAAAAACCCCGTTTTAAAAAATACCCATGTATGTGTGGACTAGGCCCAAGTGCCACCAGTCATTTCCTAAACCTAACCAAGTAGGTTTTGTGCCTAAAGTAAATCAAAGTAATGTAGACCTTGTGCACCAGGATCAGAAGCACAGGTCCTGAGCCTTTGCGCGTCGTCCACAGATGCTAGAGGGGCCCGTTGTGTGTCAGGGAAGGCTTGAGAGGGGCACATGACAAACCGTCATATGTGACGACCTAGGATGAGAATGTGTTGGTTTAAAATCACTATATTACTGAAGTGGGTTATAGATATTGGTTTTGACACTTGATTGGATGAGTAATTATTGTGTTGTAGGTGAAGGAACAATCTCTGAACTTCTCAAGGGGTTCCACAAGGATCAAATTCGAGTCCATGTGTAGTAGTAACCTAGCCCTGCATGTTAATATTAATGACACTGTAGTGTACAACTGCAGGTATTTTACTAAAAAAGTTTGTATAATGTACAGTTTTACCAATTCCTATTAACTGTGATGTAGCTTGTATGCACCATTCATTAAAGTCACGATCGCCAGGCCTTTGACATTCTTTTAAATAAATTACTATACTTGTTTAGACCTACTTTTGTTAATTACCAAATCTTCCCCCTTGTGGCAAAATAGAGGGACAACAGTTTACCCTTAAACCCAGAGTTACATACAATGAGATCTGACCTTTTCACACAAAACATGTAAAAACCAACTAAACAATGTGTCCATACATTTGTAGGTGTCACACCAGGATGAGCGGAGGGTGGGTTAATGACTGCACACGTGAAGATATCGTGACAGAACGGGGGACAAAAGCAGCAATTGTAAATGCTAGAAATTATGTTTACTCTCCACTACACCTCTGGGCATAACTCACAGGAAAAAAATTAACTAGGTAAGGTTGTAAAAAGAAAGTGGAATTTCCCATTAAGAATTACTTTTACAGTGCATTTGAGAGCTTTCATTCCAGCCACAGACCTGTGATCACCCAAGCGTGATGTTAGCACCCTGGCCTTTGTAATAACTATTGAACATTGACGCGTGTGACTTTATAGCCAATAAGCAGAGAAATTGTCATATCCTTCATGTGAACTGAGGTGCACCTCCACTCTTTTCCCTCCTCGTCTCCCTTGTGTTTATCTCCCCCGCATGTATCCTCCCATCACTCTCAAGGCCTTTCCCTCCACCCACTCCTCTCCACACACCTCCACTTTCTTTCTTTCTTTCTTTCTTTTTTTCTTTCTTGGCTGCTCAGGCTGGACATTGGAGTAAGATCTTCAGTTACTGACAGCTCGGCTCTCATAGCCCACGCAGTTGCAGAGCACGACTTCCTTACAAGTCTGCTTTTTAAGTCACCACACTGCATTAATTTGAAAACATCCGTACATATTTATTCCACTTTCAGGGTGCACATTCCAAGTCATCTGCCTGCCACTCAAATAGGAACTTGATAAAGTGGTGCTTTACCTGGAACAAAAACAGTTATCTGAAGGTTTATGAAATGAAATCTACACATGGCGTGTGACTAACTTTCACTTGATCCAAACGCAAGTCAACTTGTATGAAGAATTTTCTTGCTTTGGCTGTTATTTTCTTGAGAGGCAGTGGCAATTTTTTCTTCTTTTGTTGTTGCGAGACGGCAGTGCTTGTTTCTGGAAAACAAGCTCAGCGGTATTGGAAACAAATGGAATTATCTCACTGGCAGAGGCCTCCGCTTGCTTTCACAAACATCATATTTCAATATTGAATATGAGATTCAATTACTTCCAGAGTAGGCCACAATCACTGTCAGTCCCCTCATCTCTCTTTGGATCACTTCTCATACACTATGTAGTGTGTAGTGATAAATTGATACATTGAAAGTGAAAAAGGGAATATTCTGTGTTATTACAGGAAGTTTAGTGACTTTTATTTTTTTGGAACTGTACGTAATGCAAGTGTACTGTTGGGACCATATTGGGTAGTGTGGAGCATTTTGTGACCATTCATGGTAGGTACAGAGATTGTTCATACATGAAAGACCCTTTGAAGGCTTTGCTTCACCAGTTCACCAAAAAAATATTATCATGTGACTGATGGGTGTGTAGCTCTCTTAGTTGAAATATGCAAGATAAAACATAAACAGAACCCTGGGAGGATAAACAGAATGAGACACACTATATTACTCACAGCTGTTGAGAGGGCGAAATGACAGTGTGTCCTTCGCAACCTCTGTGATTCACTGCTCATTAATCACAACTCTTCAGATTCAAAGGGAATCCCCTTCAGTCCAACCGCGGCCTTTTTTATGTGGGATTGTGCTGGATACAGACAGACCCCCTACAGGCCAACGAGAACCCCTGCCAGGCCAAAATCAATTTGTATCCCTTCATTCCTTTTTCTGGAAATTTTATTTTGGAATTACAGGTTTGTTTCCACTACCTTCTCTTTCCACTCTTCCTCTCTGCTATGTGACTTAGCGGTGCTGAAGTCACTAACAATGGATTTATAATGTGACTGCTACAAGGTCCATGCAGCCCAAAACTCGATTTTCTATCTGTATTTTATTATTTGCACTGTCTAGTCAATGTTGACTTTATTTATTGTACCGCTGTAATGCCAGTTAGGAGCCTGTTTGGAAATTAGCCTTGCTACGTGTTAAGCTAACTGGCTAGCTTGCCCTGTATTACTACAGATGTGTGTGCGTGGAGCGAATAGCCTTACTCGGGTAAATTATGAATGTAATCTAACTAAAACCAAACATGGACACATGTCAACACCACCACAACCACCCCCTACACACACACACACACACACACACAGCCCAACCAGTCAGGCTAAAGCAGTCAACCTACAGTAGAAACTGTAGTGCATGCTGCATTCACTGTTCTGTTATATTGGTATGAAAAAAAAATTATGTAAGAAAACTAAAGAAAATGCTAAAATCTTAATGTACATGATCTTTCCTCCACCACAGGCCTTTGGACACAGAAGGGGTGAGGGAAATCACACTCGCTGTTGGAGGAAGGCCCCAGATACAACCCTCCACATGAATGCAGCAGAATCTCTGTGTGTTTTTCAGTTTGCCATGCCTCACCTGTCCACCAGGTGCCCCTAGCGTAATCCCCACACACCTGTGGCTCATTACCTCGTCAGCCCCTCTGACCTGCTGCCTGCTTCGCCAGCTGCACCTCGTTAATTATTAGTCACAGTGTGCAGTCAGTGTTCTCCCCAAGTCTTTGGCAGACAATTCAAGCTGTCCAAATGTTCTTGCTGCTTCCCGACTCGCCTGAATTTACCTTAAAGGTAAAAATACAAAGCTCATCAAGGCAAACAAAACTGAAGCACTCAGCTGACTATGGTCAAGCTGACCGTGCTGTCAGTCCCAATGCAGTTTAGTATTAGTGTTGTTGATTATTTAGCTCATAGTGAAACAAAATGAGTGCAGGAGCTGCATCTTATTGGAATGCTAATAGTAATATATGATAATAACCTTTATTAACAGTAAATTTGTGACAGATGTCAGGTAGGATCATTGGCGGATTCAGGCTTGCAATGGTTCATTCTGGGGAATAAGCAAAAGCGCTTTCAACAGCAAATTTAACTTTACAAGGACTACATGAATTTCCATTATGAGAAATCACATCACATTTTACAAAAGGTTGATCTTTGCCAAACAGGAAAGTCCTCAGAAGCTCAGTGATTTTATAAAGAATCAAGCAGTCAACATTTCCTATGAATGTGTGATTAAGAGGTAAAAGTTGATTGTGCTCCATGCTGTTTTCCAGTCATGCCCTGCACCGCATTCACACTCACACACAATTTCACACCTGGCAGCTGCCCAATACCACTGCAGTCTACCACGCTGCCTTTTCTTATTTCCTTCCCCATCCCGTGTTTTCACAAGCTGGTGCAAAGATTCGAAGTGGCAAATTTTATGCTCGTGTGCTCACTTTTCTAACCTCAAGACAAGACTGCCAGTGCCACTGCCAGTTAAATTGTGTGGGAAAGGTGGATCTGTGATGAAAAAGTGCAGGGGAAAGCACTTTGGTTGGAAGCACTCGGCATCGTTAATTAGTGGAGTGGCGAAATGATCAGACCATTGGTCCCAATTTGTCTTCCTGGTTTTGAGGTAATGAGCCTCTTTCTTAATGTTGCTCAATTCACTTGACAACAAGCATAAATGCACACACAGTGCACATAAACACATATTCAAACTAGTCATACACACTTCTACACATGCACACGTTCACACACGCATGCTCACTCACACCATATATTCACACAGTTAATTAACTAATAGATCTTTTCAGGGTCTGGCCACATCTATCACAGTGGATATAAAGTTACTCACAGGAGACAAACAAACAGACGATGGCTTGCAACAACAAAGAGTTTTCAACAAACTTATCTTGTTTGTAAGGGGAGCAGAGGAGGAGGAGACAGACGGAAACAGAGGAAATGAGGGGGTGGAAAGGGACAGGATCAGAGAGATAACACAGACACACATATTATGTCTCTACTGGCAGTTTCACTGTGCAGTCCTGCATCACAACTGGTTTATTGTAGTACGATGAGATAGCTCGACACAATGCAGTCCAAGCACTAAAACCAAACGTGTGTGAATGTGGTTTGTGTGAAGAATATAAGGAGACAGTTTGTGTTTGGGGATGGATGGAGCCAGCCAAAAATCAATGACTTAGGAATAATAAATATATGATATAAAAGAAGTAAAAATGCAAATGAGGAGGGAAGCAAGCAAGCAAGATGCCACATATGGACAGAAAGAAAGATGAAGAATGAGGAGAAAGGAAAACAAAAAATAATACATTCAAAGAGTGTGGTCTAAACCTGCTCTATATGTTAGGTGTCATAAGATAACTGTTGTTGTGAATTGGCGATATATAAATAAAATTTGACTTGACTTAAAGGCCTGGTCACATGACCAGTCAAAATGAAAAAAATAGCTAAATCGAGTCATTCGATTGAAAGCTCGCTGCAATTCGTAGACATTTTTTGTGTAAAGTACAACTTTGGTGAACTTGGATCTGCTCATTTGCACCATTGGCCAGTAGAAAGCCATCTCGCAAGTCAGGGTCAGTGCTGACCTTTTAAAGGAACAGGAACAAACTAGAGGAAGTGTTGCATCGTCCACTTTCATTTAACCTCCTCTGTCAGTCAGTAGTCGTTGTCATGCCGTTGACAAGCCTGTTAGGTTGGAGCTTTTTCCCATCTTTATTAAAACTCTGTAGGCTACATTTATTTCATTCAGTAAAATCACATGAAAAGCATGTTACCAGCTGCTTATCATGTTAGCAGTTAGCTCACAGCTAACTAGCTCAACAATTAGCCAATTTGCAAATTGTCACAACGTACCTCTAACTTTAACCCACATTCTTTTATGACCACTCTTAAGATTTCAACACTGGATATGAGAGTAAAGCAGCTAATTTTGGCAGTGTACAGGTACCACTTTACACGAACATGTCTTTATGCTTCTGTTACAACTCATCAGTTCAAAATATTGAAACCATCACAGGCAGACAACTGCCTCCATAGATGAGGCAGTATTTATTGACACTTAAACTCGCTATAAAACACAGTACTTACTGTGTAAAAGTTCTTTTAGAGCAAGTTGTTATAAACTAAGGTAGTTGAAGGGAGTAGTTCATTTAGTGTTGGCAGTGTTGGGCAAGTTACTAGGAAGTAGAACTTTTGAAGTGTAATAAGTCACTTTTTACGCTCAGGCTGAGATTGTTCATGGGAATTCAAAAGGAATTCCACCTTGTGGATCACAGCAGCAGTAGGTTTCTGCAGCTCACTTCCTCCACATGTTCTGATGCAACTGTAGATCGACTTGCCTTGGTCCTATACACACTTTCAATGACTGCACTGGAAGTTAAGTATTTCTCAACCTCACAGGTGGAAATCATGTTAATTGTATGTGATGCACACCTGTAATGTGGGCGAGGAGTAAACTGAGCATCAGTCTCAGTGGAGAGGGCTTCTGTGAGAAGTGACATCCTCATCACTGTCTTCATCCAGGTCAGAATCAGACTCTGAATTGACAGGCTGATATATTTTAAATGCCTTGGCTAAATTTGATGCATTGTCTGTCACAGTCGCAACAACTTTGACAAGCAGTCCATATGATGAATGATTCTCTTCTAACAACAATGATCACTCACAACATTAAAACCCCTGACAGGTGAAGTGAATAACATTGATCATCTTGTTGCAATGCAAAGTTCTGCTGAGAAAACTTTGGTCCTGGCATTCATGTGGATTTTATTTTGACACGTAACATCCACCTAAACACGACTGCAGACTGAGTACACCCTCCCCATGGCAACGACATTCCCTGATGGCAGCGTTTACATTTTTTAGGTTTTTTTATGCATTAACATTTACCATTAACATTATTATATGTAACATAATATTTAACCTAAATTTTTCTTTACACGGGTTTGTTTATATTATGAAACCACATTTTTTTCAAATCTTTTGTAATAATGATTCAAATAGCAAAATTTCGTATCCATCCAAACTGTGAAGTGCTTCAACTGTGAGTTATGCATTGCTAACAACATTTGTATTCATTGGACTTTATCTGTTCTATCTCATCCACCAATTGAAAGGGCATCAGGTCGATCCCCGGCCCCTGCAGTCTATACGTCAAAGTGCCCTTGGGCAAGATACTGAACCCCAATTGCTCCCGATGGTTGTTCCATCTGTCTGTTTCTTGATGAGTAAGTGGCACCTTGTGCCTGTGCCACCTGTGTCTGAATAAGCACATGAATGGTTGAAGGCTGGCTTGTGTTGTAAAGCGCTTAGAGTGGTCAATAGGACTAGATAAGTGCTATATAAATCCAGTCCATTTCCCAGTTATTTGCCAATAGAGCCCCATTAGAGTGCAATGATTCAACTCATCAGATAAGGTACTGTAAGCCAAAGGTCAAACTCTTTTAAGGTCCAGTGTGTATCATTTATTGACAGACCGCAACCAACTAAAAACCCCACTGGTGCAGGAGAACCTACGGTAGCTGCTAAAACTGTGACAAACACGAAAGAGCCAGCATTTGGTTTGTTCTTTCTGGGCTACTGTAGGAACATGGCGGTGCAACATGGTGGACCCTGTGCAGTCTTTTAAAGATGATTTTGCAATTCCAAAACTGCATGAAAAATTGCAGCATCTGTCTGATGTCCTTTATTTATGCCACTATTTCAAACAGGGACACCTCCGGGGGGGGCGGCACGGCCACCCTGATACAATTTGCTTTATGTTTTTCCCAAAGATGGTTTCTGACATTTTAGGTAGTTCTTATCACGCTGATGTATGTTCAAATGTTCATTTTTCTGATCAGTTTGGTTTTAATTAGTTATTTGATGCTATTAAAAGGGGATAAAACATTATGAAAGCTGAGTCCTGCCCATGATTGAGACGGGTGGGTGTATGGGTGGGAACTCGATACCCCGGCTCCACCGCCCAATCACTACTGCACAGACTCTGGCTCCAAATGACATCACCAGCGGATATTTTGGCTTCTTTTTAGACAGTAGGAGGAAGTGGGTGAGATGCGTTATTTATGTCAGTGGAATTGCCTCACACATGTAGAGTATATACAGATACATAACCATTATCTGTACCAGTCTATGCAGTATATATGATACACCAGCATAATATAATTCCTAGAGGTCAGTTGCAGGCTTTTGGTTTTGGTGTGCCACTCCAAAAATTCCAGTGACCTCGCCTGGCCACCCCTATGAAAGTTTCTGGGGGCGCCACTGATTTCAAACTGCTATGGATTTAAAAGTTGATTAAAAGAAAGAATGAAAACAGATATGACAAACAGAGCTAGGCAGGACTTTGACACACACTCGGATACTCGCACAAATGAAAAACAGTCTTGTAAAGACTCGCGCTCCACAGTGATATCCATTTACCGCGGGTCAGCCTGCAGTTGATATGACGGAATTAGCTTCAGTAGCTTTTCTTTCCATGAAAATGTAATTCTAAAGTGAACTCCTTCACATGACACAATAGCCTTCCATTTATTTCCGGCACACGGAGATTAGAATTGTGGGTGTGCTTTACTGTAGAGAGCGGCTGATATTTAAATACACATTATATTACAGTACCCCTCCATGCTAGCAGGCATTCAATCCAGGGACCTCTAGGACATGAAACTAGGATATGATATGATTAGGAAAGGATGTAATACAATATGATTTAATTTGATGGACTGGGCTCGAGCCAAAGAGAGGCGTGAGAGAGGAGACAGAGAGAGGAAGAGGAGAGGTTTTTTTTTCTTCTCTGTGGTATTATGGGATCAGGTTTTTCAATTAACGCTTTAGTGATGACAGCTTTACAATGCCATTTGTTGGTGCTCAGACTCAACTGAAGGATAAGAGCTGCTACCTACTGCTCCGTCCCTGCCTGGATCTCCCTTGCACTCTCTCGCTCTCTCCAAATTGAAAGTGGATTTGTAAGGAGATAAGAAGACGAGCCAGCACACCCCTAGTTTTATTTCCTCTCCCGCTCATTCCTGGTGTCAATCTCACTCTGTGCATGTCTCCCCGTCTTTATTGTAAGGTTCTCATATTCTCCTATAATCTTAAAGTCTGTCATTCAGTCAGCAACCTGCTGCTGTATCCTCTGCTCTAAGTCCTTTACTTTCACCTTCTCTAGCCCTGGTTTCTGATCCTCCACTCTACTGGAAGAGGAGATAAGAGGACCTGCTGCTAGATCCCAGATTATTCACTTCACTGTTTTTTTTTTGGGGGGGGGGGGGGTTGCTTTCCTATAAGCTTGGAAACTAAAGATAAGATGGACAGGTTTATCCCTGGGATGCCCACCAAACACATGTACTTTTAGGAAAAGTTTTATAGAGGTGATTCCCAACATGAAGATGAAAAAAAATTCACTCTTGTTTAACAAAATTATCCTGACTTGAGGTCCATTTGCTAGCTTTTGTCCAGAGTTTTCATGCGGCCTTCAGCAGTGGATGGAGTTTGCTCAGTTGTCATGGAGATGAATCTGTTGACATGCAATTGCAGTAGACATTCCTTCTTTTTGGCTTACATAAAAGCACAACAGTTAATTCTCAACCTTGTAAAAGTCATTTCAAACATTTCAAGGTTCATTCATTCAAGGCTGAAACACATGTACAATATGCTCTTTGTAACTGAGTCACTGGCCTTAAAAGATGGGCTTATCTTACAAGGTCATGGTATACCCACACAACATTTCAATTTTCCATGTTGACACAGCTTACGTAAAGCTTTGAAGTCCATATACACTCTATCACTTTTGATAGACCTAGAAGATTGAAGCACAGTTGAAAACAGTTGGTAACAGAGAGAGAGAGGGGAGCTTTCTTCCTCAGGCTACTGTTTGGACAATAACTCTTTTAAACCATTGACTGTATAAAGATGGGTGACATGACAGCAAAACAGTGACATGACTATCTCACTGTCACCCCCTGGTGGCTGGCTGAAATATAGTTCATAAATCAAGTTCCCTCCATGTTAGTAGATGGGACATGGGTCAAACTAAAAACTCAAAGTACACCTCAAATACATTTTTCCCAAAGATGATTTCTGACATTTACTGAACTAGTAGTTCTCATCACCCTGATGTATGTTCAAGGTTAATTTTTCTGATATTTGTTTTTTAATTAATAGTTTGGTTTTAATTAGTTATTTGATGCTATAAAAATTGGGTAAAAGATAAGGGTGTATGGGTGGGAACCAGGTGGAACCACCTGATCACTACTGCACAGACTCTCTCACAAATGACCATTTTTCAACAACAACTGGCAGATTGCACTCCTTTGAAATCATCAATGATGAGTTTCAACTGCTAATTTTGTTGGTCTCATCGTCTGTTGTATTTTCTCTCAAATCCACAGTGTTATGTTAACTAGCTAGCTGTGTGTGTGTGTGTGTGTGTGTGTGTGTGTGTGTGTGTGTGTGTGTGTGTGTGTGTGTGTGTGTGTGTGT
>JBBPCS010002942.1:0-12889 GCA_037974645.1 Hollardia meadi
GCACTTCCATTCGCCACCATTTTTATTTAAGAAGCATTTGGTTTTAGATTAGAGCGCTGCTTCTACCTGTCAATCATCTGGGCTCGACTTCCTTCGCCTTGTTTCTTCATCTCCTCGCTAACCAGTGGCTTTTCTATTTGCTGTGACAATCGCGGAATAAAGAAATCAAGTTTTGGTTAATAAAAGCTTGGTTTCACATGGGAATCGAGCCGTGTTTTTTATGAATATACCATTTGTAGAACCAATCACATTGCGATCTCTTGCATACTGATTAGGTGGAGGTAACATATGGTGGCCCTGAAAGACGGCAACACCCATGGCTTGCATGCACATCCACCAGAAAACCCTTTCTGTCAGAAAGCAGTACTTTTCACTACTACTACTACTTCAGTTCTACTTTACCTTTTCAGTCATTGTTTGGTTAAGTTTAGGCACTAAAAATACTTGGTTATGTTTAGGAAAACATAGACCCTGTCACTGATAAAAATAACCTTCTGGAAGAAAGCCTCTCACTTGTACTTGCAACACAGGTAAAGGAAATGGAGCCCAGATCTTACTGATGGGCGTGGCCTATGACTGACAGGTAGAAGCAACTCTCAGAAGTGTACGTTCAATTTTTCCAATGTTGGAGGATAAAATTATAGCAGCTGTGATAACTTCCCAGTCTTGTAGTATTAATAATCTACTGTGCAGTATTGTATCTTATCAGGCTGGAGGAACACAGTTTTCATATAATTTGCCCACAACGTGCAGTTCAGAGTTCATGTTCATTTCACTCTGTTACTCATTCATCCTTCACTTGACATGCAGTCAACAGTAATCACCAACTTGGGTGTAAATTTGGCAGCAAGTGAAAGCGTGGCGGCTTTTCTCCCAATGCTTCCTGACACTGCTCTGAGCTCATATTGATACAAGATTATTTTATTATATTCGAGCCGAGACCTGAACAGTTATCCAACAAAATCACACAGGAGCAGAAATTTGGAGCCAAGCCCAAAAAGCCATGTTGTGAATGTAGCCTGAGAGTGCAGAGCAACAAAGCTATCATTACTCAGGTGCCTGCCAAGAGAAGCTGCTACTATAAGATGAACATAATAGGATGCTAATAAATCCCCTAGAGACCACCGGGAGTTCAAAATAATGTTACCCAGAATACTCATCAATCAAACAGGCGAGAGGCTGCCTCGCTCTTGGAATGCATCATGTTTCAGCACAGCTTTGCTTCTTGTAGTGTACAACCCACTTTCGTGTTTTTCCCTAATATCTCAGTTTGATGTAAATAAATGCAGTTTGATGACTAGTGCTACAATCTTTTACCGCTCCACTCTTACTCGAACTAGCAGCACTTGCAATTTGTCACACTGTCCCGTTTTCTCCTGCCTCGTCCTGTTTTGTGAGAAGTTTAGTTTTGTATATTCTGTGCTATGGTTAAACATCATTAAAGGGTTAATTTAATACAGTTTTGTGCATGTTTAAGCCATGCTAGCACCATGGCTCAAGGGATAGCAATGACCCGTCAACCAGTTGGTCAGTCAGTTCACCACTTTGGTCCAGAGTGAAAAATCTCAGCAACTATCATATAGAAAGATCATGAGGCTGACTTTTTTTTGCTTTTGAGTGAAATTCCTCAATAATTGTTGGATGGATTGCAATGACATTTGGTAAACTGTACATATTAATGTCATCCCTCAGTCAGGAAGAATTAATCATTTTTATTACCCTTTAAATTTTCATCAAGCCCTGTCACCTGGTAAAAACTGCAGCTTGTCCAATACTTTGGTTTATGACCAAAAGACTCATAAAACTAATTACATTCCCAACAGCCTTTTCAGAAAATTTTCACCACTCAACGCGCTTTACACTAACGCACATTCACACAGACGATTACATACTGGTAGCAGTGACTACCTTGCAGGGTGCCACCAACATCAACCATTCGCACACATGGTGCAGCATCATGGGCAATTTGGGGATGAGTATCTTGCTTAAGTATACTTTGACATGTAGGGGCCGAGGATTGAACCACCAACCTTCCGATTACAGGACGACCGCTCTACCACCTGAGCCACAGCCTGGTCTCATCCATGTCCTGACCGGGAACCGAGCGAAGAGACGAGAGCGGGCATATTCAGGGTGGCATGGCCATAAGCCATAAAAAAAAACAAGCAACTTAAAGTGCTTCACATAAAAAGACATAAAATGGACATTAAAACAGTGATAGAAAATCAATGTAAACAGTAAAGATGGGTACAAACAGGGCCAGGATGTCATAAATAATGTAAAATGAGATGGAGAATAAAAAGCTAAAGAACAGTAAAAAAAAAAAATAAAGAGACTACAGAGAAACATAGATGGAAATTAAAACAACTGAATAATAATATTTAGACCCATTAATAGAGTCACTAGCATGGCTTGCTATGAATGATCTTATTCACAGATCTTTTTTTTAACCACTTTTGTAACTGGTTTGAAAAAAACATTTTATTTTGACCAAAAAAAAAAGTTTCAACAAGTAATTTTAAATTCAGAATAAAAGTTCCTTCTTGAACACAAAGTCTTAACTAGCTTTGTCTGGAGGTAATATATGTGGAGCTGTATTCCTCAGTGTAGACTGCTCAGTTATTAGTCCCACAAAAAGCTAGTAAGTAGACACTGAGTTTACATTTTATGTAGTCAAGAATGAACTTTAATTCTGAAACTAACATTTTATTTTATGAAAAAACCAACACATCTCAATGTATTTGACATTTTCCCCATCTCCCTGTAGAAATCATGTCAGCGTCCATCCGCCAGAGGGTTTCAGATCATTCTGAACCCTCCTCATCATAGTGACATGAAACACAGAGTCTGCTGATTAAAACGGCTAAGAGAAGAATTATTTTAATTGACATTATATCATGTCATAACTTGTGTGACAAAGTTAGCCTTAACGTGTGAAAATGTCACATAAAGGCTTTTGATCCGTTTTGACAGAACAAGACTGAACTGAATTGGATTGGATTATATTACATTAGATAGGATTGGATTTGATTGGGCTTGGTAAAATGTATTGAAAAAAGAAAGAATCTGACTTAAACCTTATTAAAAAAAAAAGAGAGGATAAAATGGTAAAACTTCCTCAAAGACGGGCTACACCACGATAAAAACACTATAAATGATCACAAAAAGTACAATTTATTGGTTATTTATATCATAGTTATATCATCTGGAATGTCCTGTATTAACACAAAACTGTTCAAAAGAACATTTTCATTTGTACAACTTATTATATAACCCATAAATTGACACATGGTGTCCCTGCTCCAGAAAACTCATGTAAATTATGCAATAAAATATTTAATCTACATTAAAACTGCATTTTTCTGAATGGGATTTTTTCCCTGTGTGCTTAAAAGGATTACCTGAGGACGGTGCTCAGTCTCAGTTTATCTTTCAGCCTTTTAAGTGGAGGTACGTCCTGGAAGAAAACATTTTTCATCTGACCTCCACACTAACCTCAGCTTCATCACAAGGTTTTTTGAGCCATCTGAAGTCATTCCCACTCTGAGGACTTGCACGTCTTCCTGGAAGAATAATGAGAGGCTGACTCTGCCTGAGGTTCACTCTGACTACCAGCATAACAATCCACAGCAGGAAGTGTAAACAATCTTCCCTCTACTCACCAGATCAATTCTAATTTTGCTCCTGAGGTCAATACAATCCTCATATCCCTCTTTTTTCTTCACCGTATTTATCGAACGTTTGAGTGTAAAATGTTAAACCAAATCTTATTTTTTGACTGAGATCTCAGTGTGTGATATTCGTTGTTTTTTCACTTCCGTTTGTGGTTTGCCGCTGACACCTTTGACTGTTGACGATGGTCTGGTGGTCCGCTGTGATTCTTTTTCTCTCCGAAGAAGAAAACCTGAAGTCTCATACTACTATACATTCACACATCAGAGTAAACCCATGTGAAATAAATCTGAGTGGAAATGGCAAAACTTCGGGAAAAAAAACAAAAACAAGTTTTAACACTTGGTTGAGGTGTATAGATAAAAAGAAAACGCAGCAAAGTGCAATGGAAATAGACTTTACAAAAGCCTACCCTAACCCTGAATAAATCATGAGCTAACAAACTTAAACCTTCGCTAAAGAGAATAAAACATCAGGTCTGTGTAGACTGTCACCTTCCTCAAATGAATAAATATATATAGAATGAATCCCTCACTGGCTTCCCACTCGCAAGCCCAACCAACCACTCTTACATCTAGTGGTGCAACTAACTGAACATCCCTTGCCTCACTCTCCCCTACGGTGGCCACTAAAACTTGGAAAGGCCCTCTTTACAGCCAGTGTTTGGTTTGTCTGTTGTGGGCGACTGAGGAAATATGGCGGTGCAACATGGCGGGACCCACTCCCACTGTAGATATTAAAGGGTCATTCTAAGGTGATGAAAACACAATGATTCTTAGTTTCAGGTGATTATACACTAATGAAAACATTATTCTGAATATTATATTCCATTTCTGCCCGTAAATCCAGCACACTGGACCTTGAAGCATACTGTTTTACTCGCCTGCATTGGTAGGAGAGTGTTTTGCTCCAGCGCAACTCTTACATCACAAAACAAAGCTGTTCATTGGGAGATTTATTTGCCCTATCCACAAACTAGAAAGTGAACACAAAAAAAACGACAAGCCAACAGTAAAAAAGCCTAATAAGTAATATGCATGTGGCAACTGATACTACAATAATAGCAAAAATAATGTTAGAACTGCTTTTCTAAATGGGTTGAAAATTGGCAAAAACAATATTATTGCAATAAAGCAAATCATGCTCTTAGTGATGATGAAGAGAGGAAAACATTGGTAACCAATGATGCAACAATTCTACTTTTGTACTGACTTGATAGTGAGTGTTTTTACATTACAAGTTTATACTAATAAATAAATACCAGTTGAAGTGTAGCTGGATATTATCACAATATTTATTCAATAATGACTGAATTGTATTTTCTACACATATCGCTTTATACTTTTGAAGCAGTTGCTACAAAGCACCAATAGCGGACAATTCAGAAATATGTGCTGTTTTGTTTGTTGTCTGCGCGGGTAGAAAATAACACTCAGATGCTTTTTGTCGCGTGTTGCCGCCTTCCACGATGATCAAAAGGGCCTGTCAGGAAACTCTGAAACTGGATCCTCCAAAGGTGGGGACGCCTGGCAAGCCTGTCGCCTCCAGAGAAGAGCAGCTCGGCTTATTAAGGCTTGAGGAGCTGTGTGCTGTATGTAGCTGCCCGCTGGGACATTTTAAACATAGCATAGCAGCGGCTCATACTTCATGACATGCATCATCTTATACAGAATAACTCAAAGAGATGTTCAAGAAAAGCTCATAAAAAGTCACTGAGCAATTACCAAACCGACAGTGCATATCAATTTGCGTATAATCTACCTTATATTATGCATGCCCGCTAAAGCTGACAGATGAAAACTGTCTGGTGCTGTAAAAGGTCGATTTGAAACTGTACCATACTTGTTTGTTTTCATGTTTGTACAGTTTTGTTGAGTTTAGCTATGCAGTGGAGTGGTGGGAAATCTCAGCTTATTTGGTCCATTTTCAAAGGCTGCTGGGAGCAATGTCACCACCACATTGAAACTGTACAGGCCAAAATGGATAAATTAACTGGAAGCTAGAGCTGTGAACTAATTCAGAGACTGAATCCTCAGAAGGACACAGCGCTTGAAAGCTGTTTTCTTCATGGAACCTGAAGGCCAAATAAAACGACTTTCAGAGACGGCAAATCTAAAGGAGCATTCAAGGACTCCTCAAAGACTTGCAACCAGAGGCGCAAAGAGTACAAGAATATTAGACTAAAGTGAAAGTACTGTTACACAAATTTTACTCAAGTACAGGTAAAAGTACTAGAATAAAAATGTACTTAAAGTAAAAAGCAAATCTGTTAAAATGTACTCTGAGTAAATGTTATGACGTTATATTTTGGAAATATGTTGGGGTGGGGGGGGGGGGGGGGTTATATAATGCCACTGTTAAATCAACAAATTCAATCTTTCATTCAATGACGATCCAACAACACTAGTGAAACAACATCAAGCCACCAAGCCCTTACGTCCAAACAGACAATAAACAAAATGAAATAACTGCCATCATGCTGCAAAGAGCGCTTACTTACTAATGAATGTACTCACCTGTCTGAACGTCAGTCTGTGAGCCTCATACACCCTCAATCTGCTCTTGGTCTGACTTCTTTGTTTGACCATTCTCAGTGCATGTAATAACAGTCCACTGTCCCACTATAACCAGTCTATTTAGCGTCTTTGTCCCACTATAACCAGTCCATTTAGCGTCTCTGTCCCACTATAACCAGTGCATTTAGCATCTCTGTCCCAGTATAACCAGTCCATTTAGCGTCTCTGTCTCACTATAACAAGTCCATTTAGCGTCTCTGTCCCACTATAACCAGTCCATTTAGCCTCTCTGTCTCACTATAACCAGTCCATTTAGCCTCTCTGTCCCACTATAACCAGTCCATTTAGCGTCTTTGTCCCACTATAACCAGTCCATTTAGCCTCTCTGTCCCACTATGACCAGTCCATTTAGCCTCTCTGTCCCATTAAAACCAGTCCATTTAGCCTCTCTGTCCCACTATAACTAGTCCATTTAGCATCTCTGTCCCAGTATAACCAGTCCATTTAGCGTCTATGTCCCACTATAACCAGTCCATATAGCCTCTCTTAGCTTTTAGCATTTTGCTAACCTGCGTCACCCGTTAATTATGTAACACCGGGGTGTGTTTGATACTGTATGTGTTGGGTGGTGCCCGGGTGGTGCATTAAATCAGGGATTCATTGAGGTAGATGCAGCCACTTTTTAACTACACCGAGCTCGAAACAGCTCAGATGGTTCGGGCATCTGATTGGGATGCCTCCTGGGCGCCTCCCTTTTGGAGGTTTTCCAGGCATGTCCAACTGGGAGGAGACCCCGAGGTAGACCCAGAACACACTGGAGGGATTATATATTTCATCTGGCCTGGGAAATCCTTGGGAGGAACGTCTGGAATACCCTGCTTAGCCTGCTGCCACAATGACCCGACCCCGGATAAGTGGAACAAAATGGAGGGATGTTAAGGGTAAACAGTATATCCATATAACTTCTCCTGAAAGTGTCGTAATTATGGCGGGAGCAAAGGTCATAATATGTGAAATGTTCATAAGCAGGCTTTATTTTGAAAGTCTAACCAGATTTTGCATATTTATTATTGCTAACTTGACGGCCGCGCCCTGCACGTTCAAAACTGACACTACAGGAGTAAGTAAAGCGTTGTCGTTTGAAGCTTAGGGCCTCTGATCAAGCTGCTGCTCCACATACATTCCAATGCAAAGCAAAAGTACGATGACACTGTACCACAGCAACAGTCGGACCGACACTGCTACAGCAGGGTAGGCTACAACTGCAGGGTGGAAATGGAAAAGAGGAAAATTAAATTTGAGAGCTCCCCAGCAGGCAGGCAGGAGTCTGCGATGAAATCCTCTCTGGGATTTGCGAAACAAGGTAAAAGCGAGCTCTGAATGTCAAACGCTCATCTAATCCAATCACTGGCGGGCTTCAGTTTGTGTCAAAGAAGAGCAGCACATCCCTGCTAATTAGTGAAATAATCCCTGATCTGAGTCACCATCATAAACAGAGCATGTGTTGGGAATTTGACTCGTGTGCTCTTCATGGTTCAACAGGTTGCTGGTATAAATGGAGGATTGATGAACTCCCATCTGATTGTCCCTCTGGCTCCAAAGTGATGACACACTTAGTGATTACTGAACTGATTTGTTTATCGCTCATTATGCACCATAAGATTACTGCTTATTATTTTTATGTGAACTGTCATTCTTTTGTGTGGATTCTCTCCACAGCTGTGTGTCTCCTTGAAATAGATTAAGATTACGAGGATGACAGTAGTAGCAGTTGTTGTAGTATTGCTAATATCAGTAGCAGTGTGTTACTTGAGTAGTTACATTTTCTGCTTATATACTTCTACTTCCATACATTTCAGAGGAAAATATTGTATATAATAATATGACTCTAACAATTATATTACAGATTATTATTTGACATAGAAAACATGTGATCATCTTATAAAACAAGATGCATTGTTATTGATTAAATTACCCATAAGTTATATTAAGTAGTTTAGTTCACATTGATCAGCTACAACATTACGTTGTTACACAGTTATGCAACATTAATGGCCTAACAATCCAATATTATAATATAACACTGACAGGTGTTATTCTGCCTTTATAATGAGAAATATTACTTTGGATTTTTTTTAATTTTAAACTTTTGTTGCCAGAACCCTTTTGGTGTTGGTCTTCCTGAATAAAACAAAGGGATTGTTTGTATTTTACGGAACGGTCGTGTGAGACTTTTTGCCATTTTTAACTGAAACACACCAACAATATTGGCCAGATAATGTCAAATATGCAGCTTTTTTTCTTTGTTGCTGGGATTTCCTACAAACCAATAATCAATAAAAAAAAAAACAAACATTGCAGATCACTGAACAATCCCTTCTGCCCCTACATGACAATAAATCAGTTTTGACCTATCTAACCAATATCCCATTAGTTTACGCTATTAAATAATCTCTCCTTGTGCTAGTCCCACATCCTGTGGAGGAGTCAGGATGATCTAAAACAGCAATTTATTCTGATTTAAAACATCACTTAAATTTTATATATATATAAAAAAAAATCTCTCTCCAAGTCTTTGAACACACTCGACTTTGAGCAGCACTGTTGGAGGAACGTCTGATTATCTCCTCCTCCGTCAGATGGATGGTGCGTTTCCTCTGACGTTGGTACTCCGTCCGCTCGTCCTCTTCCAGCCCCACGACTTTGTCATAATTACTTTTGCCAACAGAGGTGAAAGTGGATGTTGGAATCATTAGACACGGACACTCAGCTCACCTCTTCTCCTATCTGATATCGTCATATATCAACGTTTGATATCGTCTCTAAAAGTTAACCTTCAGTGTGGAGGTGGTTCCTTCTGGTGTGAACCCATTCAACAATAGACACTATTCCCAAGACCAGGAATAACAACTATGATAATATAATAACTAAGGATTATTATTATTATTATTTGATAAGATCACAAAATTATAAGCAGATTTCTTTTGGAGACCAGATTAGGGCTGCCAAGTGCAAAACCAAATAGCTGCTTTTTCTGTCTGCTAAGCAGCTTTGCATTATGACATCGCTGTTAAAGGATAAAGCTTGTAGTACAATGTTTCCCCTGATTTATAATTCTGCATAAAATAACATCACAGAGAGTTTAAACCAGTTTGTACCACTGCTGTAGACCGTTATTTAAAGTCCACATGAAACGGAAGGCAGAGTGCTTTTTGCTTCTGCATGTTTACGTGTTTCCTGTATGAACGGTCAGGTAGGGAGGGACTTTTTTAAAGTATCGAATCCCCCGTCATGCAGCTAGATGTCCAACTAGCTGATTCTAACTGGGAGCTCCTAGTTAATAAGGCCAATAAATGCTAAAAGGACTTTCCAAACATGACCTGAGTGGACTGAACACAGCATCCGATGACAGACCGATGCCTAACGGAGGCCAGTTTGATCACAGTACCAAGGTGGTTTTCTTGCCGGTTTCAGCTCTTGGTAACCCGGGGATGAGTTAGCTAATGGGACATCTGCGTGGCTAACCAAGCTAGCAGTAACTGTCTAACAGCAGCTACAATAAGTCACGTTATCTGGCAATCAGGAAACTCTGTATGTTACCTCAGTACTGGATTCCCTGTCATCAAAGTGGCCTCAGTTCGTCTCGGAGGCTGTGTCCGGTCTCGTGAGCCCGGTACAGTTAGCATAAGTTAGCATCAGTTAGCATAAGTTAGCGGTTACTCGAGCAACAAATAAAGCCATCTATTCATCAGGAAAAAATAAAAAAATAAAATGTGATCCAGTTTCTCCAAAATCAGTGAATAAAGTTGTTTTTTTTGTACAGTAATCAGTGAGGCCCCGCCCCCAGAAACACTCCGTCCCGGCTACGCTCTCCTGACATGAAATATTAAGCTAGCTCTTATGTGCCATGTGACTGAGATTGATTGATGGGTAGATGTCGTGATAGTATTGGTTGAAAATGGTTAGCACTAGCTGATGTAAGAAAACTTAATGGTTAAAACGACATTTTTCATTTCTGCTCGACTTTAAGCTTTAAAAAAACAAGTTAAATGTAAAATTTTTAGCTAATCAGTAAGGTGTAATATGTATTTTATTGTATTTTTCATATCTGTAGTGTATTTTGTAGATATGATATTTGAAGTTGTACATTTAATACATTTTAATTACACTGCAGGCCTACATGTAAAAGCCCAACTAGGGACAAGAGTTGAAAATTAGCAATAGCTATTAACTCTTTGTATTGGAACTATGTTAAATTGCATCGTCCCGATCAAATAAAATGAATTCAAATGTTGA
This sequence comes from Hollardia meadi, assembly GCA_037974645.1. Taxonomy (NCBI): domain Eukaryota; kingdom Metazoa; phylum Chordata; class Actinopteri; order Tetraodontiformes; family Triacanthodidae; genus Hollardia; species Hollardia meadi. Next base: position 10,485 of record JBBPCS010002942.1, read on the forward strand.
CTAACAGGAAGCTGAGAGCACACTCAAAATGTCTTTATGTTCTAGCTATAAAAGGTGGGTCGAAAACCACATTTTCTATCAGATTTTATTGACTTGACTATTCTTGGCTATACATTACATCTACACCAGCAGGAGGAGGAAAAAAAAGCATGAGTGAGCATAAATTGTGATCTTTTTTCCAATAGAGGGCATCGGGACACGTCTGATTGCACATTGAGCTTCCCATTTTTTGAAAACAGGATTGATTATTGGTTTTGAAGGCCTTATGATTGGACCCATTTGATTTTTTTGGTGAAAAGATGCAGCAGAGTGATTTTTCTCACATGAACAAGGTTTAGGCCCTGTGTCTGTTCCTCTCAGCATATACATCAGCCTCAACAATATATTTCTGTTTTATTCATCTCTGCTGGCGACATAAAATAGAAAAGCCCAATTAATTTTGTCTGCAAAAGAAACTGTGTGATGTTTCACTAGAGCAATAAACCAGGACCTTTTTAATGATCAACTTAGGAACTACGGTTTTGGAATTTACTCGGTTATGACAATATTATATCATACAAATTGTAATACTTCTAAAAATGATCTACATTTCTTCCATTTTGCCTTTGAGGACTTCTCTCTTGTCTTACACAAAAATGTCCTCTGGCAAATATCCTAATAACAATTCAGAAACTTCGAGAAGTACTTCAATAGAGAGAAAGATCATGATGAAAGAAGGAAATCTGTCCAGAATCCGTCTCTATGGACTGTCCACACACAGAATATGACTAAAATGTAGCAAAATGTTAGAATAAATGCAAAAATATAAATGTAATACTGCTGCAAAAACGTACCCTGCCTCAGAAAACTGTGAGGTTGGCGCCCTGACCCGTGCTATCTGAGGCTTTAATGTGATTCAAGTCCTCAGATATGTATTTACAGTATGAGTGGTCCCGGTGGGAACAGGCTCGGTCAGCGATGTCGTGCTCTTCCCATTGAGCTACACAGCACAAGCAGTGTTTGGCATCGACAAGAGAAATCAAGAGGATTATGTGCTCCGCCTGCCAACACAGTCTTTTGATCAGAGGCCAGGTAGTATCAGGCGATCTACATTAATCCTACCTCTCTATCTCCTCTTAGTTCCTGTTCTCTTCTCGGCCTCCCTTCTTACCAGCTTGTTAACAGTCTGAGGGATAATTGAGCCTTGTGGGACTGCCGTAGGCTTTCCTCTTCTAAGTTGTCAAAAGTTAGAGGGAGGCAGATCAAACGCCTTTGAAACACAAGAGAAATTAAAAAGCTAATCTACCAGAGACAACAGACGTATTGCTGAAGATGCGCTGCTCTCCTTTGACTCTCGTTTTGTACTTTAAGGGTTAGTTTTTCCTCATTCGAATCGAGCGTCTAAGGACGGAGGATGTCGTACTCTGTACAGATTGCAAAGCCCACTGAGGAATTGTGATTTGTTATTCTGGGCTATATAAAAAAATTTACTTGAATTGTCATCTAAAGAAATTTACAACTAACAGAAAGACACATTAGAAAAAAATGGATAAATCTTTAGTCAATTTATCCATTTCTCAATCACAGAAAATTCATCTAAAGCAATTTTGATGATTGATAAATCTTTCGGGCTTCTCAAATGTGAGGGTTTGCTGTCTCATCACTGCAAATTTAACATCTTGAAGTGTTGGACAGGAAACGCAAAAACTTTAAAGACAATTTTTTTCATATGTTTCAGTATTTTCTAAAAACTTTACACACTCAGTACTGTAGTTTGCAGCACAGCCATATTTTCCCCTCTCAGGATCAATTTGCGTTGTTAAAACTTCTCGCCTTTATTGCAGTGAAAAGAGTCAGGGATGCTTTTTGAAGTTTTTTTATGCTCAGAGACTCAGACACATGCTGTCCTGAGCCAGGAGCAGCTGTTTAGATAAATATTTAATGCACATGTATGATGGGTGTCTCTCCACAACAGATCAGTGTGTCAAACCATGGGAAGCTTTTTAATTGTTAAAGCTGTTATCATTTAGGGGGAAAAAAAGTGGGTTCGTCTGAATAATTATTTTAAATTTTTTTTGTCTTGTAGAGTTTTCTGTAACCTTCGTTTTTGGAAGTAATAAAGTGTTTGTTTTTTTAAGCTTTTGCTCCTTTTACCTCAGTTTACAGGCGCAGATCACAGGGGGGACGGAAGGCACATCCACCCCAACTACTGAAAAACATGAAGTTGTTCCCCCCAATATATTATTTGTATATAATTTTAAATACACTCACCGGCCACTTTATTAGGTAGAACTTGCTAGTACCAGGTTGGACCCCCTTTTGCCTTCAGAACTGCCTTAATTCTTTGTAGCATAGATTCAACAAGGTGCTGGAAACATTCCTCAGAGATTTTGGTCCATATTGACATGATAGCATCATGCTTGCTG
>JBBPCS010002944.1:0-12885 GCA_037974645.1 Hollardia meadi
CACACACACACACACACACACACACACACACACACACACACACACACACACACACACACACATGCTCAGGCGAATACATAGCATATAATTCAGTAGTTTACTGTGGACAGCAGAGGGAGCTATAGTCAGAACTTAGTTAAATTTCTGCTTATGTGACATTTGAATTATTGTGCCACTCTAAGCTATGCATAAGTTCATGTATCATTAATGGAAGTTGTTACATAAAGTAGCTTAAATATGATTTTTTTTTCAGTGTCAGGTTAGTATCAACAGGATGACATAATGCTTGTTTTCTTAGTTGTCAGGATAACTTTGTAATCCTATTTTATTTTGTTTGAAATCACACAGGGTTATCGTCTCTTTACATTGCACCATGTGATATTAGATATAGTACTGAATTCTGCTCTGTATGATTGCATTACTCTTTACATGCAGTTTTTTCTTTGTGGTACAATAACTGAATGTGTAGCAGCTTCTTAGCATTCCTGATGTAAAAGTTGTGACTCTTATTATGACTCGTTCAGATCCTCTTATAGAAAATGCAGTGGGCTGTCTTTCTTTATTAATTTTATTTATTAATATTATTTATCTTATTTACCTCATTGTAAGGAGTGAAGGAGATCGACATCGCAGCCTCACTGGAGCACATCAGAGACCAGAGACCCGGCTTGGTCCGCACCAAGGTACCATCAATCTGTCTGTGTGTGTGTGTTTGCACTGTTTGAGTACTTTTAAGGTGGACTTCCATCCCTCTCTCACGGTTCACTTTTCTATTCTCCACCTCTCTTTCTCTCCTGTTCGCTCTGATCAGGACCAGTTTGAGTTTGCGCTGACAGCCGTAGCTGAGGAGGTGAACGCCATCTTGAAAGCTCTGCCACAGTGAGCTGCAGCAGCCGAGGACAAAGTGAGGACATACACGGGCATATAGAAACAAGTACTCATACGGACACACTCTTACGATGCAATGATGTATGTCTGGCCATCACTGTATATAAGAATTTGCTCTACCACACTTGGGAGTAGTTACTGCTCTTGTTTTCCAGCATGCAGTATTTCACCGTCTACTCATTCTCTGGGTTTTTAAAACATTTGGGGATTTTATTAAAAGTCTATTAAATATGTTTTTGGCATTGTGTACATATGAACAGATTTTCACCATTATGGCACAAATTTGATCTCTGTCTTTACTCTCTGAAGTTTCTAGACAACAATGAGGACACCAGATGTAAACTACAGAGTAGAAACTTGCACACACTGTGCCTGCGTGAATTCAGAAGATGTGATTCCTTAACCTCATCAACCGTTTTACTGGTCATGACCTCAAATGATCAATCAACAGACAATTTACCAAAAACTTATCAGACACCCATCTTGCTGATACACAGTCATTTTACCTCTGAGACTGTATGCTACTGTCTAGTGTGTGTTGATTTCAAGCAAGTTTTTCATTTTGCGAGGCTTGTCTTTGCCTTGAAAACATGTTTGCCTTCAGCATTGGTCCTTTTGCAACAGATGCTGTACATTGACCACAAAGTACACATTGCCGTCTCTCTGTCTTTGCACACAAAGTAACTTCGTTTGGGTTCTTTTATCGTCTTACTCAGTGTACGGCCTTGTGATTTATGTAAATAATCCACCCTGATGATTGTGTTTATTTCATGTAGCAGACAGATATAAAATACCTATAAAAATGTATTTTTGACTTGACCTGAATAAATTTGTGACGTGATGCAGCAAAAAAAAAAAAGGCCTCACGTACTCATTTTCAAAACTGTTGTATTGCAAATATAGATGTTCTGCTTCTCATATATTTTATCCATTGATTTTAAATTCATGCATCAGTCAAACGTATCAGTTGTGGATTATCAGTAAACTTTCAAAATTGTTTAAACAGTGCCCCCTGTGGCATAGGAGTGGAACAGCCAAAACCAAACTTGTTGCAAGTGGGGGGTTTTTATATCTCAAATTACTTTTTTGCCATTTTATCTTTGTTTGATATTAACCCTGACATCCTGTTGCAGAGATGAACTACCAGCAACTAATACAGAGTAATCAGCAGGAAATGCTTTATTTTATCAGCTTTTAGTGTTTCAAAGCATTTTTTCTAAATTTGTCTTTTTCATTAGTTTCCACTTGCAGGTGTAATTAAAATCAAAATTCAGCTGAGACATTGTCAGTTAATGCAGATATAATTAGAACTATTTACTTAGCTTTCAAAATACAAAGTTTCCAGTCTTTAGCGCCACAACGAGCTACAGTATGTACACACGCTCACATGCACACACACACACATACACACACATAAAATACACGTTTGTATCTTTTTTTTTAAGTGTCATTCAGCAGGTAGGAGCCATGGTGGGCAGAGAGAGACAAGTGCATCATGGGGAATTGACCTTTGACCTGTAAGAACAGATGCACAAGGACATGTTACCCTTTTATCAGCAATGCAAATATTGTAAGTATCACTTGTTTTAAATATGATTTTAAAGAGAGACGGGACCTCATGACCCAATCTGAGCTAATCTGGAGTTTATGGGGGAGGAGAAGGAATGACTAAACAACTTTCATGGTGCTTCAGGTCCACACTGGTTCGTTACCTCAGCGCAGGGCTAGGGCACAGAGCAGCATGAGCCAATCAGGTTAGCTTGTGAAGGCCTCGAAGTCTGAGTCTGAAACAGGAAGCAGGAAGTGTGAGACATATTAACATCTTAAGACACAATAATGTTATGAATTATGAATTTAAAAAATAATGCTTTATTTCTATGATATCATAATGAGATCTTTTTACAGCATATTAAATGACTGATGGTGCCAGCAAATCATTTGCTGATTAACATAATGAAGATTTAGGCAGAAAAGATCAGGATACAGTTTTATGCTTGATAGCAGACTATGAGATAAAATTCTGTGGCCGTCTAAAATTTGTGTTGATTGGTGCAGGAAAGGTCTTGACTAAATAGCCTGCATTAGCAGGACTGGATATCTACATGGCTGTTTTTTACTTTGACAGATTTTGGTGGCAAATAATGGAAAGCAGCAAAATGAGTTCTTAAGAATGTCTTCTTATCAAGATAATGGTTACATTACCCTTTAAACCAAAAAACAGAGAACACAACAGTATAGACAGGTCCAGAGTCGGTAAAGAGACACATTTGTTTGGAGAACACACTGAATGAAATAAAATGTAAGCATAGTGAACAGATTCTGTTGGCCCTCATTATCTTTATTTGTTATTTCCGCTTTATCAATCAAAAAACACATGGCAGTTCAATGTAGTACAAATAATACAGGTGGATATATATTTATAAGAGAAACCATCTGCTTCTTTCTCTCTCTTTCCCTCTCCACAGTTTGGAGATGAGAAATGATAAACAACTCAATCAAAATGATTTGAACTGGTTCTCACAGTTGTGCTTATTAGCCAGTGATGATAGTTGTCCTATAGACAGGAGTGAAAAAAAAACTTGTCCAATGTCAAATAAATCAAGCATTTATGAAAAATATATGACAACCAAATAACAAACATATTGTGCTGTTGTGGCTGGGAAAGGGACACTGCCTGTAATAAGGTAATTGTTAAGACAGGCACGTCTTTGAACGGTAGCTAAAAATATTAACATATGTTGCAAAAATATGTGTTTGTTGTAGTGCAGCTCACAAGTCTAGGGGCCTTGATAATTTGACAAAATGTTAAATGTTTTCATTCAGTTCACTTCTCTCTCTCTGTCCACATAAGGCCACACCTCGAGCAGGCGAGCGGGATAGTTTTCCAGCAGAAGTCACCGTCCGTGGTTTGTTTTTCTTCACTTTTCCAGGACTGTGCACGGACGACTGTACTCTTATTTGAAAGTATGTCCTGCTGTGGTGAAAAGGCAGGGATGTATATGCTAACAAACATGCATATTGTTGCGCTTTTAGTGAGACATAAAACCCATCTTTGCAGTAGCTGAAATAAATAAATGAACAACTGTAAACTGCAGAAATATAACATCATGATTTGAAATAAAAACACAGGCTATTTAGATTTTTTTTAATGCACGATAGGTCCCTCATTTTGGCAGATTCTTAAACAGATATTTATTTTGATTGGCGTCATCTTATTTCAGGCAGAAACTTAAAAAAGGTCAGCGCAAGTAGAAGGAGGAGTTATGAAGTTGCCATGGAGTACAACAGCCCATTAGACCCATGAGACATTAGGGAACAGGTGCGGTCTAATGTTTTGCTCAGGGGAACTTAAGTCAACATATAGAAGGAAAATGCAGCTGAAGTATCTCTCCTACCCTATAATACCCTAGAATAAACACAAATTGTCCCGCAGTCAAATTTGTGCACACAAGGCTAAAATTCATTTTGCTCTCTTTCTAAATACACCATTAGTCTTTTTAGTTGTTTGCTGTTATATTGACAGTCAAAATCTTATGTATAGAACCATTCACTATTAGCTGTATTGACAAATTATGTGGAAAAACATTGTCTCTTTTAAGCCAGGCTCACACAACAGGACTATTTAACACACTTGTTTAGCCGTGTTTTTTCCTCACTGTTAAACATTACTACAGCAACATATTGTACCACATTAGTCTCCAATTTGTTGACATCTGCTTCCCCATGAGATCACGAGAACATGTGAGGTGGTGCGATGCTTCCTCTAGCAGGATAATCTTAATAAACATCCATTATATTCAAGTCTTGTAGTGTGAGCATGTTTGAGATTAGAGAGAAGGAAATCTGTAAAGTCTCTCCTTATGTGTGTGATTCAACCTGATTTCAAAATCTGTTAGGATTTTAAAACTCGTGTAGTGCGAGCCCGGCTTTAGAGGTGTTAAGACTGCACGAAAGCCTTGTGATCGGTTGTGGCACAATTAAGAGTCTAGCAAACACATTACATTAGAGTCTGCCTGTAGGCACAAGTATAAAGAATAAGGCATCCCAAATACACACCCACCCACACACACACTGCATTAGCAAACAGTACATCCACACTTCTTCTTTTTTTTCACACTGCCATCATTATTTTTTAAAGCAGATTCAAACTCTTGCTCACTGCTTAGTGGCGTACTGCTGGAAGTTGTGGGTGACTCAGGAGAGAAGTCTGGCTCCATGGTTCCATTTCCCTCCTTTTCCAACCTTCCTCCAGGCCCTGAGCCCATTTTAAACTGCCCATCTTCATCTTTCTCCCCTGCAACAATCCTCCCACTAACAGCCACATTCACATTTGTAATCTTAACAACCCTGCTTTTTTTATGGCCACCAGCTTTGTCACTCATGGCTCTGCCCCCACCCCCAGCACCTGATATGAAGTCGGTAGCAGCTGCTCTCTGCTGGGCTTCCATTTCTGACAGGCTGCATGCCAAAGCCATCTGCAGGTCTTCGTCTTCTTCGTCATCCTCGCTGCCAGTCGCAACACCATAGTTGTAGAAGGGGGCGGAGCTAAACGACCGATGTGTGGCTGCAGAGTGAGGGCTGGGGCGGTATCTGTCGGACTCTGTAGGTGATCTGTTTTGGATTTGTGGCTTCTGAGGTGAGTGACGGGGCTGTCCCTCTCGCCGGCTCTGCTCCAGTGCAAGGGCCATTTCATCCTCCACACCTGGGAACAAAACACACACAACAACACAGGTTTGTATCTGCACAGCAACACACGCATAACTAATATGTGCGCACAAATGCAGGAATGCATAAGAGGGGCAACAAGACCTACATTCTGTAGGGATTCTGTAGGGATTTTATATTCAATACCAATATCTAACACCTTGTCTAATACAATAGTTCCTGTCTTTCTTACTCCTTTTTTGCATGTGGTACCAGTTTAGGCGAAATTGTTGGATTCAGTTCAAGAGATTGTGGACCTCTTTTGTGGAAGCACTAAAATTGACTGACACCATTGAAAAAGCTAGTTTAAAGAAAGTGAGGGGATATCAAATATTACAAAAACCAAGATTTAAGTTTATTTGTCCTGAAATTTCCTCATCACACCAGTGTGTGTGTGTGTGTGTGTGTGGTCTTACCATTGATTAGGACACTCTTTAAGACCCCATCCTCCTCAATCTCTATTCTTTCCTGCCCATTCTCCTTTATCCTGTAGGCAAGACAGATAAATGGTAGTATTAAAATGCTCCCATCATCGTTTTTGTCTCTGTGTCCATTACTTTTAAATGATAAATGCAGACTTAATCTTGCAAAAGTAACTCTGTATAAGAAATTATACAGATATACAGATCGTTTAATTAAACGATTTCATTAAATTCATTAAATATTCATGTGATCCACCTGTGATGGGTTATAGAAATATATCACTAAGTTATGAGGGATATGGCGCTAATGATAGCTCTACAACTATACTATGTAGCTAATAAAAAAATAATAAAAACAGAAAGAAAAGTACCACCAAAAGAAAAAAAAGGAGGGGGGGGGGGACTAAAATATTAAATTGAATTCAAATAAAATTCAGTGAGAAAGAAACTAGAATAATTTTCCACACTGCTAAACTTGTGTTGTATCTTTAGGTTTGCAATTAAATAGCATCTGCATGTAAAATGCAATCACACCCAAGGCCAGGTAAAAACTAGAAATGAAAGAATACTTTCTCAGTCAGAAACTACAGTACCATGCTGAGCAAACCACTGTTGATGTTGATTTCAACCTTGTTTCAATGAGGTTTGAAAGTGTTAGAAAATAAAACCGTTTCTATGAATAATGCACTACCACAACCATGTGTCTCAGTTGGTGAAAAAGTGTCATATATTTGAAGATACTATATTTCCCAAGTTGGGAAACATTTCTAAAGAAGGTATTACATACTTCTTGGTGGTGGTGCGTTTTCCATTTATGATGCGAGTGGAAGTAGAAACTGATTTGAAGTTGCCCATCCCTCCACCCATGCTGTCCATCCCATCCAGACCACCCAAGGAAGAGGAGAAGGAGGTGAAATCAACTGAAAAAGAACAGATGATCAGGAAAGAAAAGTAAAAAAGAAGAGACTGATTCATTTTGGTGTATCGCTACAGAACCTCAGTCTGTGCAAAGATAATACCACACAAATTAAAGGTAAAATAATAAGAGAAGTGTTTTTTCTTCAAAATACATAACCATGGTTAGGTGAATTTCACTAGTGAGTTCACCAGTCATCTAGTCTGGAGAAGGCTGCTATAGTTTAACATACATTTTGCAATAGCTTTCCTCATAGAGTATGTAACTGTTTACCTCCTGCTGAAGGAAAGGAAAAGAACCGACTGGGTCCGAGACGAGAGGATGAACCTCCAAAGGATGAGAAGTCATCTGGATGAGGAAAAGACCAGAGTGATAGTTATAATAATTACTTAAATACTGTACTGTAAGATGTAATATTACATTCGGTTTTTATGAGGAATGAATTAAGACGTTTGACTTTAGTCAAGCTATGGGATCTTCTGTTTTAAGGGGTTATGTGTAATTATTGTTCCAAAGGTGAAGGAGTAGGAAAAGGAACATTTTCCCCAAGCAGGATGAACACATTCCCGGAGTCATTAAAAGTTTGTCCAGAGGTGATCCATGAAAAATAAAAATTTTAACTGACAAACATGACAATTGAAAAAAAAAAAAATACACCAATTACTTTGATAATAGTATTCATTCTCCCCATATATTCCCTAATGTAAATAGAAGAATTATGAATTTTCAGCTTAAAAAAAAGATTCATAAAACTGCTAATATAACCCCAGGTGTACCTTGACTTACCAAAGAAGCTAGCGAAGGGGTCCTGACCACCAAAAAACTCTCTGAACACCTCATCTGGGCTGCGGAATGTGAAGGAGAATCCTGGGAAATCTGATGAAAAGTCTGAGCTGGAGGAGCCTGGGAATTTAAGTCATTGGTGTCAGGTGGGTGAAAAGTGACCAAGAAAGAGAAAGAGTAGTAAGAATAGATGGAGGAAAACATATTATGGGCATAGGTGAGTGAAAAAGAAGGTACAGGGAAGTGGAAGAGAGGAGAAATGTTAGAAAGGGAGAAAAAGTGTAAGAGAGAAAGAAAGGTGAAGGAAATAACAGGAAAAAAGGAAAGAGAAAGAGGGAGAGAAAAAACAAAATCCTAACAAACAATCCTAAAATGTAGCTGTTTAAAGTGACCACGTTTCATTCTTTTTTCAAATGAGTATAATGAAGGCAACATCTCATTGCAGCAGGTTTTTATTTACCTGTGTGTCCCATTCTGTCATTTCCATATCTGTCATATGCATCACGCTTACTCTCTGTAGCAGAAGAGAGTACAATTTAATGATGGAATCAAAAGACACAATACATACAGTATGTCTATTTCCTCATACAAACACCCAACACATGTGCATTAAATTAAATAATAAATATAACTAATATGTTTGAGATAGGGTTCTATGAATTACGTTCCTCTCTGAAGGAGCCTGCCATAATCATAAAGGGATTCAGATTAATGACTCACAGCATCAGTACAGATCAACTGCCAGTCATCTCACAGACATACACACATGTAAATATTATAAAGATACACACTGACTTACTGTCAGAGAGGAGTTCATAGGCCTCAGCCAGTTCTTTGAACTTTCTCTCTGCTTCCTCCTTGTTATCTGGGTTTTTGTCTGGATGCCATTTCAGTGCCAGTTTCCTGTACCTGAACACAAACACTGACTCAGACATAGAAGTAAAAATGTATAGATAAAGACATGCACTAAGCATGTCTATATATGTCTTTTTCTTTTTGTACGTTACGAATTAGAATATCTTTATTAAAAATCAATTTTAAACGTGGCCTTCATAAAATCCAGACACATAAAACTAAGAAACGTTACTTTTAATGTTACTTATGTTAGTTAAAGTTACTTCAAATATATTTTCGTGACCTATATTTTACAGCCTATTCAGGTGAAATGTTGCTTTATTGTTTAGGATTTAGTGTAAAGATTCCTTCAACACTTGGGACAGACTCCCAGGATACTCACGCCTTCTTGATGTCATCCTGAGAGGCTGTTTTGGACACTCCCAGGATGTTGTAGTAATCCACCATGTTGCTTCCTGTCACTCCTCACCACAACACCCCTGAAAGGAAAATACAATTGAGCTTCCCACTGGGAATAAACCCAACTCTGACTGGACACACATATTTCTCTACTCAAGTAAAGTAAGGAAAACCTTGGTATCCATCTGGAAAACACTCAGATCCAAAAAAGGAAAAGAAACATCACTGTGCTCATTATTAAATTTGCAGACAGGTGGCCATATACAGCATGGGCTGTCGGGGGAATGGCAAAAGAAATGTAAGCATAGTAGTTTATCATTCTGTACACCAAAGTCTTGACAAATACACATTATGGAAATGTTTCATTTCCTATTTTGGAATTCAAGGATCTATAAACAAATGAATCAACCATACAAGCATTTTGCTGTCTTTACCTGTTTGGACCTTTTCTCAAAATAGTGTGTGGGGGTGTACAGACAAAATTGTTAGTTTAGATACATCTGATAGGTCAGGACTACTTCTACTATTAGTACATGTTGTCCGATGGCATGTAATTCCCAGCAAGCTCTGCCCAGCATTAACATGAGCAGTGAGCTAATTCACTTCAACTGATCTTTTGCCTGTTGAAAAGCTTCAACAAAATAAATTTTAAAAATGCTGTAGGCGTCAGTTTATTTACATTTTTTTTTAAATCATCAAGTTATTTCAAATCAAATTATGAAGACCAGGCTGCTTGAAATTAATTGACTTAACGGAAATAATGCTTTTCACATTTTTCAACACTTGTTCTGTCAGACTTGCCGAGTCAACTTCACGGAATTTCACGGAAGTCACATCAAGCTCAGCAGCTGACATGTGATTGGCACTGACAGCAGTTGCTCTCTAAAGCTTCATTCATTCACTCGAAAGAGATTTAGAAATGAGTCACCATGAGTCACACAAGCAATGAGTCATGTATGGGTGATTGCCATATTGATTTAGACTAGAATCAATAAAATAAGTCTCACATTTATGGCCATAACTTATAAACAATTATGTGTGAAGAGAATGGCTTGTGGAACATTTTAATACAAACATGATGCATGCTGTGGACTTTAAACGTAAGATAACACTTAACATAACCTTAACACTTTCTTTAACTTTTACTGAAACCTAAACTTATTTTGATGACTAGAAGTTTCCAGTTCATTTGTCAAACATATAGGCCGATACAGATAATAAATAATATCAGTTAATTTGACTGATTAACTAAAGAGATTTTATGTTGCAGCAGTTGTGCTGCAGGGCAGTGGTTCCCGAACTTTTTCACATCAAGGACCTTTAAACTGACATAAATAAGATCACAGATAAGGTAAGATTTTAGAATCTAAAATAAAATAGCCAAAATAGGCAAAATTGTGTCATTGTGTTAATTATGGATGATATTATAGTGAAAATAAATTATTCCTCGTTTTGCTGGGGACCCCCTGGAACTGTCTTTAAATGAACAAAAAAATATTTTGAGGATTTCTTTTTTGTCCTGTACAAGCGAAATTAGATATAAATAGATGCACATATTATATAGGCCTGTGTCCTATTTTTCATTTAAATAACTTTTAAATTTAAATCACCTTGAAATGATCACTTGATGATGTTCAATGATGAACACTTCAGTCAATAGTTCCATTCTAGCCACATGCTAACCACCATGCCAATCTCAAGCCTACGCTACGACAGTTCCAGGGCTGGAAGGGTACTTCCAATCTGAGGTAAAATAACTAAAATTAACTTTGTATACCCCCTCGGGAACAGCCATGCGCTCACACAAGTATTATAACTATGTTATTTCTAGCTCCAAGGCATCTGACAACTGCTGCCGACATAACAGTAGGCCTACACAAACTTACAGACACGGGCAGTTGCACTTGTATTCACAGGTGCTATGTATATTAAAGTATGTACCATAAGGGTACCGTCAACATTATTTGGTATTTTGGTTGACACTATTTCCTATTATGGTCAATGAACTACAATAGCTAGCTACATGGTCTACTAACTGTGGGTAACGTTTGCTGCAACTTGTCACTACTAGCTGTGGACCTACCGTTAGTCTTTCAGCTTAATTACTGAGCAGTTCAGCCGTTTGTCCGCGGGTTTAGAGCGACAATGACTTAGTTATGACAGCGGTGCCTCTAGAATACACTCCCCCTCTTCTTCGTGACAGTCGCACAGAGAGCCTCCTCCTTATCCAGTCTCCTAAATTCCGACGCAAACACTCTCTGACAGCAAAATAGGCTATGTCGCAGAGTGTATCGTTATGCCTCTCCGGGCCACTCCGCGGTCCCCACCGGGAAAACAGGCGGACAGTCAGCCCTGTTAGCCCCGTGTGTTGGTCTAAGCTGCACGCGCTACCTCACTCTCAGCTGAGAGGAAAAAAATAGAGTGTCTAGAACATGCCAGTGTTTGGAAACGTCACCAGACCAGCCCTAGCTCAACGTCCGTCTGTTGCTGCGATAACGTGGTTTGACCCATAACAACAGCAGTTTCTGATGGTAGCCAAGGATGCCTGCCACGGCCAGCTATTCAGGTTAGACATAAGAAAATGGTCACGTGTTCATAGAACGATTTCATTTCACAGTCATTTACTCCTTTCTGCACTTTATACGTTTACTTCACTGTATTTATCTGACAGCCATAGACACATTGCAGATTAGAATTTTACGTAGACCTACAGACATAACGAAAGTTTATTAAAAAAAACATGTTGCATTGTTTTACACTGAAGCACCCAAGAGTGTATGAGTAGTTAGGCCAACCTAGACAAGTTAAAACCTTAAATGTTTCTTGTAGGCTAATAATTAAATGGCATTGCAGCCATAGACCTATAATGTAATTGTGACAGGGGCAATTCTGCTGCATAAAAGATAGGCTACTTTGATGTTTCATATTTTAAGTAGCCTAGTTTATAGATAGCCTAATAGTTCAGGGCTTAAGATTTTTAAATAAATGACTGTAGGCCATACACTGCGGTATTCTAATACCTTTACTTGCTAAATACCATCTGTACTACTGATTATAACTACAGATAGGTGTGTCCTGGAATACACCAATACAACTTTACTTGCTGGTCCCATTGCTCCCATCTGGTGGCTGAGGGAAGAAACTGTAGGTAGGCCTACAAGGCCAGCCCAGCCCAGCCCAGCCCATTGTATTTTATGTGGCTAATGATCAACCTTGCACAAAAAGGCAGCAAATTGGCAAAGGCAGAGAGACTAGAATCTACTTTGTAAATGAATGGGAGCTACATGTAAACACAATCTGAAATCCAGCGAAACACTGCTGGAAAAATCCCCTCTTTGGATAGCAAATATAACAAAATGCATAGTGTAGCATTTATTGTCCTTCTTTACTTTAATAAAAAAAACGTTTCTTTGGGCACTACTAATGATTTTATTTTGCCCATATATTTTGTCTATGTACCTTTTGTGGACAGTAATTCCAATTTTTTTCCTCTCTGAAAGCCAGGTCTGTCATAGTTGTAAAGGTTAAGTGAAAAGCTCCTTAGTCTGAGATCACTCTAGAAGTTGACTTGTAGTAATTTAAGATAAAATATTTGCTTAATTGACTGTCAAGCTATGCTGGGAGACTTTAGGAATGATCACAAGTTCAGTTAAAAGGTTCACGAGAGCTTTTTTATTGATCATACTGACATATCACCACCACAGGTTATCAGAATGTTGCTGGGAATGTGTTACGTTCATGATAACTTTTGGAATGGGTGATGGAAAAGCCTACATGATGTTTGGCCCTTCAATATTCCTCTCCCTCTTCATCTTCGTCTCCCATGCTGTCAGTGCCAACTTCTTCGTAATCCTTCTCCAGGGCAGCCATATCTTCTCTGGCCTCTGAGAACTCTCCCTCCTCCATTCCCTCCCCGAC